>PVJX010000283.1:164844-287826 GCA_004027295.1 Dolichotis patagonum | reverse complement strand
ACAGTCAGTTTTCAGTGTTTTGAGACGTGCTGAAGTCTTCTTTTTTGTCACCATGGGTCATTTAATCAAAGAAGTCTTTTCTCCGAATCTTTGGCTCATTGCCCTTTTTTCCTCTTTCTACTGGCTACGGAGTCCAAGACCTTTGTGTCGAGTTACATCCCTAGCCCTTTATTTAATTTTTATTTTTGAGACAGGCCTCACAAAATCACTGAGTTGCCCAGACTGGGCTTGCAGACTTTCAGTACTCCTGCTTCCGCTTTCCAGAGTTCTGGGATTAGGGCGTGTACCACCATACTTGGCCTTATCACCAACTGTGATTAAATTCATCACCGGAACTGTTAATGAACAGAGAGTATTTTGTTATATATAATGGATTACAAAAGCTCTTTTTTCTTTTTATGTTAATGCAGAACCTCCCACATGCTAAGCACATATCGTTTTACCATTAAGTGTCACCTCAGTCCATCAAAGATTACTTTTAACAATATAACTCAATAAGGGGTAATATTGGATCCTTATCATATTATAGCAGATCTTTATAAATATTTTAAGAGTAGAACCTGACGGCTCAAAAGTATGTCAGATGACCTCAGGCTTGAGTGCTGTGTCAGTAATGTTCTTACACAATGTAGTTATTATTTCCCTTCTTTTGGTAGTGGTATTAAGGAGGGTACTGCTAGCTCAATCAAGTTAAGCAATATTATATTATGATAAGAAATAGATCCTCATATCGCTGCATGAGCCCAAGAAAGATTTCTCACTTGTGCAAAGACTCTGCTAAGTCAGAGCAACTCTCCAAAGCAGCTGACTTCTTATGTCGACTCATCACTCTACACCCTGTCAGTCTTAGGCCTATTCGTGCTAACGTGATCTTTTGTGAGTGTTGTGTCAAGGAAAGAGAGGGCTGGATGGGAAACAATGACATTTCAATGCCTCCATTAATGAAATATAGCAGAGGAGATGTGTGCACCTCACACAAAGACTGTGAGTTACTCGGCCGTGTTCAATTTGAAAGGAAAGAGAGGCCATCATTCTGTGAGCCTGGGAGATACCTGTGTGTTGAAAGTGATGTTTGTTTGCTGGCCTACATCAGACTATTAGAAAACCTAGGGGTATTTTTCTCTCTCCTTTGATTAGTCAAGTGGAAATAAGTGAAGTAAATAAGGTAGAAATGCACAGTACTGGGAAACCTATACATCTACATCTGTTCTATTCTTCTGATAGTGGACTTGTCAATCTGTTGAGAAACTTATGCAGAAAAATGGAGAAGAAGAAAATGGAAAGCACTAGTTTTGTAAGAGTTCCAAGTGGCATTAGAAGAATTATGAGTTTGTGACTAAAATTCAACAAGGATTCAGAGAAGTGATTTTGGAGCAAATGATGGCTGATGTTGATATATTAGAAAATGGCTTTAAATATAGTTTCTTATTTGTTTAAAAAGATTAGGATTATGGGTAGTGTGCACATCCTTTGCCTCTTGAATCTAGGATGTAGCCAAAGTGAAGAGTAAAATCCTTGTGTAAAATGAAGACTGTTCATTTATCTTTTGTTAATGTGTGACTAGATAAATAGGTAGGGAGGGGTGAGTGTAACTGACAAAACAGGAAAGTTCTTATTTAGAATAACCAGAATTTGTAACACATACAGATATACAGAGAGAAAAAAATTTGGGGCTCAGAATTAAATACTTGAAGGCATTGTTCAATGAGAGACCCCAAATATCATCACTGGTAGACAGTAAACTGGTTGTGGCAATCATTTATATTTTACTAAATCGGATAGGCAATGATTCTTTTATATTTTATTTGCTAAAATTCTGCAAACAACAAAATTAAGAAATACCCCTAAAGATCCTTTGTGTCTATGCTAACCTAGTCACTCGTCATTGTTTTTCTCTCTGCCTCCCCTAATTACCAGGAGCTATACTCTGCTTGAGAGTATCATATATTCTGATCATTAGTAACTGCTTTATAATAGTGATGGCTAAAGATAAGTAATAGTTCTCTTATTTATTTATCTTCACTCCTACCTTGTTCCAAAACAGATTTGAGGTGGGTTGCAAAAAAAAAAAAAAAAAAAAAAACCAAACCAAACAAAAACCAAAAAAACCCCCCAAACCAGGCAAACGAACAAGATGAAACACACATTAGCAAGTGAGGAAGTTAAAGGAAAATGAGAAAATAGAATAAACCGCGAGTACAAAATATGCTTCACCAGTTTTTGAGCCCTTGCCAGGAGTGGACCACAAGTTTGACCCTAGCTTTCTAGCAGCCAAAAGTGGGAAATGATCAGTCCCAGGAACCACTATCAGCTGATACGACGCAGCACAGTAGTTACTGGAATTTGAACCAGTGAGAAATTTCTCCCGGGTCTCTGTAAAAGAGGACTACTATGCAATTCAGTGAGCTGTGTCTGCGGCAATCTCTCTGGAGAAGTGACAGATTCCTCAGAGCTATATTTTGTCACATCCTTCAGGATAGACCTACAACATCATACCCTAGCAGACCTGTCTTTTTCTTTGTTTGTTTCTGTCTTTGGGCGCTAGAAATCGAACTCAGGGCCTTCACACTGAGCTACAACCCTTTACTTATTTTTCACTTTGTGACAGGTCTTGCTAAGCTGATAAACTGCCCAGGCTGAGCGCCAACTCTTGATTCCCCCGTCTTAGCCTTCTAGAGGGTGCCCCCAGCCCTACAGGCCTCGTAAGGCCCTGGATGCTCATCTGGCTTCCTGACACGTTGTAAACAAAGATAACTAGAGGCACGCGGCACCATGCAGTAGAATTTACCCAAAGTGTCCTCAAGTGCTTCAGGTCTCCATATGTTGCTGATGACCAAGGGCTGTGTTTAGGGACACTAAGGAATGCTCGGACTGGCAATCCTCCACAAGCATTGTTTCCTCTTAGCTCAGCCTGTGTAGAAGTTCAACTAGGGATGTGTTGCATTTCCTTTTGTTAGCAGGTCACCAGCTTCAGGGTCTGGGAATGAGCTTCAGTCTCCCTTTTCATGTCTGGAAACTTTAAAACGAGAGCACGATGGGCCCAGCATAAGAGCTTAGAGGGCAGAAGGTACACGGGTCTCTGTGATGTTTGGCAAGCAGGATAGTTCCATTGGTTCAGGCTTCTCTGGACTGTGCAGGTCCTCTCCAAGCAGCAGGGGCAGTTCAGCTCCTTCCTGCTATTGCCTGCAAGGGCATCTGGGCCAGGTGATGTGATGGGCAAAGGAGCTTCCCCACTGTGTGTTGAGGAACTCAATGGGGGTCCCACATGCTCAGGTGGCATCAGTGAGGACTGGAGGTCTGCATTTTAGGCTGCTTCATACATTTTAGCCTCTGGATTGGCCTCTGGCTGTTCCTCTAGTTTCCTGACAGAACGTGAGCAAAGACAACTCATGCTGCCCTTTAGCATCCTAGCACTTGCCTCCTCCAAATTCCTGAGGCTGCAGTGGGTTTGGGGAGCCCCTCAGGCTCCAGCCGCAGGCCACTAACGTTGTTCCAGTGGCATAATCTAGTGCAGTTTGGCAAGAAGAGGAAATAATGACCATGTTCTGCTAGGAATACCTCAATTCATTCCTATGTACTAAGATCTTTGAGATTTTTTTAAACACATAAATCTTACTGTGCTACTTTGCTGATGGAAATCCATCCATTTCTTCCTGGGCCCCTTAGGATAAAGTTGCCAGTCTGCATCATGGTCAGCAGGCTCGCAGCTTTTCTCCACCGTCACATCCTGGCCCTTCTCTTTCACCCCTGCTGCTCTATTTGTTCATAATTCTAGTTCTTTAAACTTCTCATTTCCTCTCTTTCTTCCCCCAAACCCAGCTCCAGGCCTAGGTCTTTCTTTTTCCTGGGAAAACTATTTGTATTCTTTAATCTGGTCAGGCTATACCTGCTGTGTTTTGGGGTATGGCCCCAAAATTTGCCTCTCAGACTTGATGGGATGCCTCTGTGAGGTGCCTACGGCAGCCTTTGCTTCCTCCACTGGGGAAGTATGCTGGTCAGGACGATGCCAGCTGCAGAGGCAGTCCCCACACAGCAGTGGCTAAACGCAATCGAATTTTATTCTCATCTACGCATCCGGTGCAGGTGCTCCTGGCTGTTAGGCTGATAGCCCCACAGGGTGACGCAAGGCCCCATGCTCCCTCCTGTGGTAACTCTGCCGTCCTCTAGGGGCACACAGTCCTCAGCATCCAGCTGGGACAGAAAAGGATAGGAGCTGGAAGGCCATTCCTATTGTTGTGACACAGAGTTGTCCAATGTCGCTGTCACTCCCGTCCCAGTGGCATGAAAATGGTGCTACTGGTTTCTGTGAACAGCTGCTGCCCAATGACAACATTCTGATACAGAAAGAAGACAAGGAGTTTTGGTGGGATCTTTTTCCTAAACGTACTTTATTGTCATTTCTGTGACTTGACTAAACACATCTCAGTGAGGGGAAATGGGTTAAACCACTGGTCACTGTTGTGTCCCTTTGGCAGCTCCATGCCTAGCTTCTTAGGGTAGAGATTGCCGAGTGAGGTAAAGCGTCAGACTAGAGAACTGACTAGAGAACTGAGCAGGTCATATGGACAACTCACACCTTTCACACCCCTCCTCTGCACCTTGCAGTGCTGAGGGGAGGGAGGGACAGCAAAAAGACTATCCTTGCTTCTGTCACCAGCACGCCCCTCTAAAAAGCATCAGTTCCCTTCCCAGACAAAGGCACTCATTGTGATCAGAAAGCTCTCATAATCACAGGTGCCCACCGAGGCATGAGCCTCGTCTTGGATGATGAAACTTTCTGATTAAAGACTTGTTGTTGGTACTTGATGGGGCGGAGAGAAAATGTGCTGCTGTTAGTACTGGCACTGCAGCTCTATCACACATCTGGCACCTGCCTCTGAATCCACGGAGGTGGGTGGCGAATACATCTTTTCCTCTCTTGATAAGCCAGCTACGTCTTTGAAGTGTCTCTTCAGCAGTCATTTGTGTGTGTATACGTTAGTGTGAGCATGTAATAGCAGAAAAGCAATCACCTATCAGATTGTCAGGGTGCAAAAGAAGGAATGAATGGATGTGATGCATAATTGATTTATGAAACTGGAGAAACAGAATTCACTATTTCAAGCAATGTGGTTCTCTTTCTGAAAATCCTTTGGTAGAATAGCAATACTTTGACTTGTGAAATTGGAGCCTCTAATTTAAGACCCCCAAAGTGACCTAAGATAATGACACTCAAGGGCCCCTTCCCTACCATCCTGTACTGTATTAAGAGGAAGACTGGTATTTTTTTCCCTAAGGTGCCCCCTTTTAAATAATAGCAGAACCCTAGCACTGGCTCAGTCCAAAGGGTCAGTAATCATCGTTTTCCTTTCATAGGTATCACAGCACACAAAGAGAGTCCAGTAATCCTAGGCACCCCCTGACCAGTCCTGGCTGTCTCTAGTTTTGCCTGTCTTGTCAAAGTTTGGGGAAAGGAGCAAGCCTCACTTTTCCCTTCCCGTGTCATCCATGGACCTGGCAGACTGAACAGAGGACAGCCAGTTACAACTCTGCGGACAGTCATGTCTCAGGCCAGGAAGACTCCCTCTCCTGGGGAGTCAGTACGTGCAGAATGGTCTTGCTCCATGCCTACCTTCATCGAGGTCCAAGAGCCAGCCCCCAGGACTGCTTCTATGACCCTCTAGTGTTCGGCTAATTGTTATCTCAGTCCTCCTACCCTCACTTGTCTCTCATCTCGGATTGGGGATGGCCACCCCAGTCCTTCATAGGTTCCTATGGCTTTGAACTTTAAAGGTGTTCTTGATTATTTTCCTCCAGGAAGGTCCAATCTATCCCTTCTTCTCCTTGAAACCACTCATCTGCAGGTATTAGGTTCCTATAAGCCTTACCACTAATAACCACTAACATTTATGAGCACTGACTCTGTCACTGTTTGGAGTCCTATATATTGATTTATTTTTAAAATCTTTATATATTTTCTATTTCTGGGCCTTGTATCACCTTCATCTTAGGTAGGGAGAAACTAAGGCACAGAGAAGACAATCCCTCTAAGTTTAAACATCACTAGATTTGTACCTGGGTTCTGCACTGCACCTGGCAGCCGTATTTACATAACACAAGGCAATCCTCAGAATGCAGGGCTGCTCTAAGGTTCATGGGCTTTACAGCTCTCACTATGACAAACACAAGCAATGAGGGAGCTTATAAAATAAGGACTAAGTGTTCCCCCAACTTCATTCAATCACCTCATCAAAAGTGATGACAGCTTGGTATGGTTCTCCAAACCTTTCTTAGCACTTACAGACACACTCACATATTTCTACAAAACCAGAACTGTTACTACAAAATCAGTGGTGAAAGAGTCAAAAGCATCTTTTGTAGAAAAGTATAGTTATACATCACGTTTCAGTTGATGACAGGCCATGTTATGTAACAGTAGTCCCATAAGATTATATCACTTAGTGACATAGTAGCCGTTTTAGATTGCTTAAATACACTCCATGATGTTTCTACCACAATACTAGCAACCTATTTCTGAGAATGCATGCCCATCCCCATTGAATGACACATGGCTTTTTTGTTCAAATGTTCAGTGTCTCTGGCCTAAGAATCCTGCTGAGCTTAGAATTCAGATAGAATTCCCTGGCCACCTTAGCTGGAGTAGCACTCCTATTCCACCTGTACTGTTTCTTTTTGTCCTGTTATATGGATTGGTGCTATTTAGTTTTGAAATGTATGTGAGTACCAATAAATTAATTCCATTTGACACTGCAGGGTGGCTAATTAGCCTAACGATGACTCCTAATCTGAACCAACTCCTTAAGCCTGGTTAATAAGCATAGGAAGATTAGAAGTAATTTTTGACTGGTGGAATTAGTGGCAGTGAGAGCATAATATTTTTTGGGTTCACTGCTAAGTGAGAATACAAGGTGCTATGTTCAAAAAGCTGGAAAAAGTGCAGTTGCAGATACCTAAATGTAACACTTTTCCCTTTCTTCCATGGTCCTGAACTTGACCTACTGCTATGGTTTGGATGTAGCTTGTTCCCCACGGGCTTGCATGCTGGAGGCTTGGTCCCTGTGTGGCAGTGTTGATGCAGTGGAAACTTAAAAGACGTGACCTCCAGGGGAAGGTAACTAGGTCATGGAGACTCCACCAGAATGGGTTAATGATGGTCTCATAGGAGTAGGTCAGATCTGACAGTAGCAGGTTGCTGTAAAAAACAAAGCAAGTTTGGTCCTTCCCTGGTCTCTTTCTTCCCGTGTCACCTGTAATCTCTCTCTCCATCTCACACAGGCTTCTTTCATGATGCCATTTGCCATGTCGTGGAGCACATGGAAAGCCTTCACTGACACTAAAGAGATGGGGCCACTTCATCCTGGATTTCAGCCTTACAAAAATGTGAGCAGCATAAACCCCTTTTATAAAGTACCTGGGGGCAGGTGTTTGCCATAGCATCACAAATGGACTAAGTCACGTCACATGGTTTTGAAAGTTTGGCGTTCAGTGCCATATTCCTTCAGTCACAGGAATGCACCTTGGTGACTTTAGATGGTCTCAGGTCACAGTGACTGGTCCACAGCTCAGCTTGCTCATAGAGCCTGTGATGGTTGATTGATTGTGTTGATTTGACTAAGTAACACCTAACTAAATTGGCTTAGCATAGTTCCGGATGTAGAAGGCTCACTCTGGGGAGGTTTACCACCAGAGTGGTATAAAAGGGAAATGAAGAAGGAAAGTCAGTTTCTGTTTTCTTTGAAGGCGCTCTAGTCTTTGCTTTCACCTTAAACAAGGTCTCCTGGCTTCCAGCACAGACCCTTCAGCCTCATGATGTGACATGAGACACTACACTGAGCTCCAGGCCTTTGACCAGATCCTTCAGATCCCCAGTGTTAAGAATTTCAGTGCGATAACTACAGAGTATTAAACCTCAGGTGTGAGCTTTTCTCCGTGCACTGCACTGCACTGGGTGCAGAGGATCTAAAACCAGCCCTGTGGCCAGAAAGGCCACAGCCAGGTTTCCTAGGGAGCAGGAAGCTGGCAGCTAGCAGTACGTCGGGATTTTGTGCCAAGTGCGCATGTGGTCTGTGTAGTCAGTTTCCATCACTGTGACAGGACACCTGAGAAAATCAGCTCCAAAGAGGAACGACTTGTTTCGGCTCACAGTTTCAGGTTCATTCCACGGTTATCTGGCTCCATGGCTGTGGAGCAGAGCCTCACAGTGGTGGGAGGACACGAGAGAACAAAGCTGCTCATCTTCTAGTAGCTGGGAAGGGTTGGGGGCAGGGACCAAATATAGCCCCCCAGGACCCATTTCCTCCCACTGGACCCCACCTTCCAAGTTTTCATCACCTCCCAAAGCACCTTCACCTGGGAATCAAGCCATCAACACATGGCCTTTGGGGGACATGTGAGAGCCAAACTTTTAACAGTCTTTCTTCACTGTCAGGCACTACACTGCCTGCTACCGGGCCATGAGGGCCTCTCCCTGCCTGTAGTCAGGCAGGGGCCTTTTCCTGCTTAGTAAGATTCTGTTTACAGTTGGAATGTGGTTCAGATTTGTGGCAAAGTTATAGCAGGTGGCCATGCATTGCCTGCACCTGCTTTTAACCATCAAAAGCTGCTGATACTCCCAAAAGGAGCTTGAAAACAAATTGGTAGGCTGGTTTGCTATATCTTTCTAGCCTTTCGCCTGATTTGTAATGGCAGCTTCCCTTGGCATTTAAAGGGGATTTGTTCCAGGACTTCCAGTGGATACCAAAATCCAAGAATCTTCAAGTCCCTTATATAGGGAGTAATATTTGCATAAAACCTACCTACTTACCTAATTTCACTTATAAATCTACCAAGGGGAACAAAGGAGGAGGGTGGGCAAAAGGAAAGATGGGACAAGAGAGATAGAAAAGAGAAAAAAGAATGTAAGAAAAAATAGAAACAAAGATTTTGTAAATAAGGAGGGGAAGATGTGTTGAAGGAAGGGGAAGAAATGGAAAAAAAAAGAAGCAAGATATATCATGTACAGATACAAATTCCCTGTGATGAATGTTATCATTATGTATATCTAAAATGTACCAATAAAAATTTTTTAAAAACCTATCTGCATCCTCCAGTGTGCTTTAAATCATTTCCAGATTACTTATAGAGCATAATACAATGTAAATGCTATATTGTTTAGGAAATAATGGCAAGAAAAAAAGTCTACGCATTCAGTAGGGATAGAGTTTTATGTTTCAAATATTTTCAGTTCACCGTTGGTTGAATCTTCAGATGTAGAATTCATGGATCAGAAGGACCAACTGTATCTGAAGGATCTCTTTGCTTACTTACATGTGGTCAGTTGGGTTTTCCTGTTGTCTGAAAGTTGAGGTCTTTGGCTATCTCTGTCCCCACTTTCCTGGCACTCAGCGTAGCCCCGGCCCTGACTAGAGCTCAGCATGGCATCACATACCATCCAACATGAAACCAGCTTATCAAATAAATGGTCTGTTTGTCTTGGGTAGAAAGGAGAAGGGGTTTCACAGCTGTCTCTAAGGACCAACCTTATAGCTGTCCGTTATACAGTACCTATAGGTTCATGCCGAGTATTATTTTCCAATTATACTAAACTTTCAAGTAGCTCAGAAAGAGATAAAAAGTACTTTTGATCACTCTGTATAGTACCACTGCCTTCATTCCTCTTCCAGTCTCGAACCTGTTCTATGTGCAGTGATGCACAGAGGAAGGAACGTAGGACTTGACAGACTTAATCGTATTCTGTCCTCTCCATTGAAAACATGGTAGGTAGGCAAGTGCTAAGCTCTTTTGAACTCTGAATCCTTCCTGTAAGGACATGCTCTTTGGAGGAAAAACAAATAAGCTTATGCATATTACAATGCCAGTACAGTCTTGGCATACAGTAGGTAGTCAGTGTACAGAACAGTGAATGTAATCTTTGGCATCGGAGAAAGTATTAAGTGATGTTTGATTTGGCACTTTCCACCAGCTTCTCCCTCATATCCCTTTTCTCTGATGTTAGCCTTAGATGTCTACAGCAGAAAAATAACCTTAAAGTATGAGTGTTTTACCACACAGTACTGCCCTTCCCACTCTAACACACCCGTAGTCCGTGCTTTGTTCCGTACGGCCGCCATATTCATTCTGAAGGCCAGGTTACCAGGACTTTGCTGGTGGCTGCGGGGGAAAGTACGCTGGGGCGTCTGGCACAGGCAGCTAAATGCTTCACTTGAAATGACATGCACCAGCTTGCTCTTAGCTCATTGGCCAGAGCCGATCGTGAGCTTCCACTTCATTGCAGGGGGCCAGGGAGTGTAATCTTACTGTTTTAGTCTGTTTGAGTTGTTATAACAAAATGTCATAAACTGGATGGTTTATAACCAACAGAGATTTATGTTTCATAGTTCTAGAGCCTGAGGAGTCTAGAATCAGGTATCTGGATTAGATGTCTGGTGAGGATCTGCTTCCTGGTGTGCAGTGGAACCTTCTTGCTGTGCATTCCTGTGGGGGAGTGAAAAGGGTTTTCTCTGAGGCCTTGTTGCTAACAGAATTAATCTCATTCATAATGAGCAACATTCTCATAACCTAATCGCCTCCCAAAGATCCACTTTCTTATATCATCATTTTGGAGTTAGGATTTTGACACACAGGTTTTGGGAGACACAAACATTCATATCACAATCTTTACTGTATGTTCAGAGGACGGAGAGTCAGTAATGTTGGTGAGTAGCACTAATAAGCACATAATCCTAGCCATTTTTTTTTTTTTGGTTGTGCTGAGGATTGAGTCTAGGGCCTCATGCATAGTACATAAGTGTTCTTTCTACCTCTGAGTTATATTTCCACCCCAATAGCCATTCTATCACACACCTCCTATGTATGTGACCATGTATGTTAAATACAGAACCATAGTTTTATGAATAAGTTTTATTATATTCAGTCTGAGAAAAGGGGCTAACCAGGTTAGGTAATTTTCCAAAGGTCATATTACTAATAGGTTACATGAGTCTGAAACCCAGATCAGACTTGATACCACAAGCCTTGCTTTTTCTCCCCTGACTTCTTGAGAGGGTTTTGCTATGTAGTTCTATTTTGTACCTTAGGCTGGTCTTGAACTCAAAGTGATCCTCCTGCCTCAGCCTCCTAAATTCTGGGATTACAGGCATGCATCATCATGCCTGCTAAAAGCCTTGCTTTTAAAATATTGTTTGAGGAAGAGTAATGGACATCTCCAATATTCAGGCAAAACTGAGTTTTATGAGCTCATAAACAAACTTTGGGCAGCCAGGAGAAACTGTGGCAGGTTTCTGTCCTGCTATTCTCTCCAGCCCTCTGCTATGAAT
This sequence comes from Dolichotis patagonum, assembly GCA_004027295.1. NCBI lineage: Eukaryota > Metazoa > Chordata > Mammalia > Rodentia > Caviidae > Dolichotis > Dolichotis patagonum. The sequence goes on along the minus strand of PVJX010000283.1, from coordinate 276,511 downwards.
AGAATATGACCTTGCCCCCTACTTCACCCGCCTCCTTGTTAGCATTTGAACTCCCAAAATGAATTAAGACCTTCAGTAACCCAGGTTTTAGCTCTTCTTCCTAGATCAAGCCAGCCCCTGCTGTCTTCCTCCCTTTTAAACTCCTGTTACACTCTTCTTATCCTTTTCTTAGCAGATGTCAAATGTTGTCTAATTAGGATAGGTTGCTGGGAAGCATTGATTTTCATTGGCATTTCAGGGCACAAAAATATTACCCTTGGTGGTAAGGTTATTTTAAAAGTCAGCGCTGACTAGAGAAAGAGATTTAATGCAAGCTATACAAATACAAATATGTAAGAATTTACAAGGTAGGCTTACTGTGGCCACCCACAGAGTCAGGTGTGGAAGAATGGAAAGGTCAGTCTGTGAGCTGGAGATCTGAAGGACCCAGTCAAAGGCCTGGAGCTCACTGCAGTGTCCCGTGTGAGTCCGTATCAGGAGGTCAGAGGGTCTGTGATGGAGGCTGAATGGTCTGCCCTGAAGCCAGGAGACTCCGGCCAAGGAGAAGGGGAAGACAGAGCTCCTCCAAAGAAACAGAAGCAAAGCTTCCTTCTTGGTTTCCCTTTTAGTTCACTCAGGTGACAGCTGATTGGTGTCAGTCACACCCGGGATGGGTCGTCTGTCTTCAGTGAATCCCCTCGGCCATCCCAGAACTAAGCTGATCCAGTTTAGTCAGGTGTTTGTTACTCACTGACACAATCAGTTCACTATGAGAGGTATGCTGTACACAGTCCGTGTGAGCACTCTTCTTCCCATGAACACTTTAACTGCAGACCATGTGGGATTCTGACTTGTGGATTGAGCCACAAGTAATATCTTACTGAAATCACTAGGCACCAGCTGTGTGGGCTGCAGACACATAACTCAGGAGAAAGAGCATGTAAGCATTTCTTAGCTTCTTTGGCAACTTCAGAGTTTAATATCCCATTTCAAATATGACTCTCCTGGCCAGTATGGGTGTGAAACTCAAGGTGGCCACATAGGAAAGGAGTTGGGGGGAGGCAAAGATGTGACTGAATCCATTCTGGGGAGAGGAACAGTTGAGAGCCACACTCATTTAGGCTGCTGCAGCCCAGATGCCATTGTCTTCAGCTCAGTCCCCTCCAGGCATGACACGAACTGGTCCGTATTCCTTAGTGAAATTCAAGGAGGCAGCAGCCTAAGGGATTGGAGCAGGATCCATTTCTACACTGCATCAGAGACCCCTATGCACCCATCCAACCTCATTCCATCTTTGGAACACGACTGTTCTGATTTTTGTTCTTGATATTTAGCTCCTTGGATAAAAATTGTACTGTCTAACCTACCTTGCAGGCCACATGAGTAAGTTTTCATCAATAAGACAAAAGAAGATGTAGTAGGCAACACTCCAGAAGGGCTACCTAGAGAAGGTGACTCAGCTAAAAGGTGAACCCCTTTTCACCCTTTGCCCTTTATCTTTTGGCCTAGAATGCAAATACGATGATTAGAGATTCGTCAACTGTTTCGAATGAAAACCACATATTTAGATGGTAGAGCAGGAAGTTTAAAGGATCCGTAGCTTCTTGATGACTGAGCTGTAAAGCTACCATACCAGCTTTGGACTTTCTATCTTTAGAATTGGTTTAAGTTAGAAAGAAATTCAGTCTCAGTCCAGTGGATCTAGGGTTCCTGGGCTGAAAGCTAGAAGGAGAAATGCACTCTCCTGACCATAGGTATTATTTCAGAAGTAGACACATGACCAACCAGAATGAAGCCAGGACTCAGCATTGCAAGGTTGTCAGGCTGGAGCTGCTGACAGTCACTGAAGGAGATAGTTTCTCCCAATCATTTTATTTGAACCCTGGATCAAGCTTTACTGAAGTTAGATCTACTCCTAGACTTTTTGCTTAAAGGTGCCAACATCTTCTGTTTTAAGGCAATTTAAGATCTTAGGCACTTATATCCAAATGAGTTTGAAGTGATACAAAGGCTTAATTGGTGTCTCTACCTACACTCCTGCCCCTGAACTGGTCTCGGTACCCTTGATATCCCAGGATCATTTCTACCCTTATTACACTAGTGCAACAGCTTGAAAGGCTGTGCCTAACTTTGAAGCACTATGGGAGATATAGTATAATTGGGTGTCACGGTTTATGTCAGTGGCCTCCAAGCCTCATGAGTTATGGACTTCACCAAATCTAGCATTTGTGATTGGCTCATTGTCTAGCCCACGGATTGGTGATATGAGTGCTACACTCGCCTAGAAGTGGCGCTAGCATACCATGTAATGGCGGGAAGAAGGTATGCCTCTCTCTTGACCATTTGTGCCTTGCCGTTTGCAGTAGCCATGAATGGCTGTCCTGCCATGCCACCCTGCCTTGGAGGCAACTGAGTATGGACTGAAAGCTCCAAGAACTGTCAGAAGTAAGCCTTTCCTTCTTAACTTCGGGCATCAGGTATTTTGTCTCAGAGACAAGTAAAAAGTAACTAAGACACTGGGCCTAGAAGGAAGATGAGAGTCAGGATGCCATGGTATCAGCAGCTGTCCTTGCCAAATGATCCTGTGATCCTGTTTTCTGTGGCCAGAGTTTTCCTTATCCCACATGGACCGGCTCAGACAGTTCCTCTGAATGATATTCTTCTGCAGCTTCTAGCAACTCAGGATCCATGAGGCCCCCGGTGCCTCACTGCTAACTCCATCTCAGTCCTGTCCTGTCCTGCCCTGGCTCCTTTCCCAGTAGCCAGCTTGGCTCTGGGTAGCTCCCGCTCTGTTAAGGCCTTTCTGGCCTTGAGACTCTCTCCTTTATCTCAGTTCTTCACAGGCCAGCTCCTTCTCATCCTCCAGAAACCCTAAGTCTTCCATCCTCAGAGAGGCCTCCCCAGAACACCCTCTGTACTAAAGGTCCTCCCTGTACACTTTATTAGAGGACTAAAATAAATGTTTGTTTGCTCTCTGTTTGGGGCTGCTTTCCACTCTAAAATGTAAGCTCTAGGAGAGGAAGCTTGTCTGTTCAATTCTGTCTGCCACATCTTCCTTGCTAGGCCTGGCACTCAGTAGGAATTCAAAGAATTTATGTGATTGAGTCATTGATTAAGGTCCTGGGAGTGGAATTTATGTGATTGATTCATTGATTAAGGTCTTGTGTATGTAAGATAAGTGCTATAGCATAGAGCTACAGTCCTAGCCCTTTTAAAATTTTTTTTGTTTTGAGACACAGTAGTTGTCCAGGCTGCCCTTGAACTTTTGACCCTTTTGCCTCAGCCTTCTGAGGTGCTGGGATTACAGGCATGTACCGTCATGTCCAGTTTAAAGAGTTTATTGAGTGAATGGATGAAACGGGTATCTCTTAGGACAGTCTGCAGACACTGGAAAGTAAAAATGCTGCATAGCATTAAAGAAGGCTGCCAGGGCCTGCTGGGAAATGTCCACTCAAGGGGATTATTGGACAATCAAGTTTTCCACTAGCCCCTGAACTGGCTGCACGGGCGAGCAGGGCTGTAGTTCTGCTCCATTTCCATGTGCTGCATGCCAGTGGGCTGAAGCACGGGTACCCAACGGTGGAAACGTGAGCGTGGGATCTGTGAGAAGCTGCATGAAACTGGGGACGGAGCTGCTCTCTTCACCTCACCCACTGTCATACAGCCGTTTATCGTGGTGACTGCCTTGGTGTCTGTTTCTAGGTCTAACATAAATTGAAAGAGTTGTTTGAAAGCCAGTGGTCACCCTGTTGAGAATGTCCCCTTCCTGTTTGGGTGTTGGTGAGATAATCTGCTTGTCCCTCGTTCCATTGACTCAAAGTCCAACACCTTCTGGGCGTGGTGGAACAGGCCTGTAATTCCAGTAATAGGGAGGCTGAGGCAGGAGGATTGCCGTGAGTTTGAGGCCAGCCTGGGCTAAATAGTGAGACCCCGTCTCGAAAAAGAAAAAAAAGTCCAACACTCTCCACAGCCAATAACAATGATGAAACTTAACAGTTAATACCAGTCACGTAAATCTACCGAGTGATAATAATACGGTGAATGTTTTCAGTTTTAAAAATAATTATAGTAAAAGACACACTGTCATTTATCCCCTCAAAATACTCCTCCTTACTTTGAACACTTACTCCATCCTTCTTTCTACTTTCTGAAGCAGTTCTGAAAGTTTTCTTTCATGAATATCTTTAGTTGTGCTAAGGTGAGTGCTTCAGTGTCACGAATCCATTCAAAACAGTTACTTTCTGTGGTCATTTTGACTTTGGAGAAGAGCCAGAACTGGGACGGTGCCAGATCTGGTGCATAAGGTGGATGAGGACATGCTGTGATGCTTTCGCAAGCCTGCTTTTCTGCTGGATGGTACTTAGCAGCAGCATCCGCTCTATTTTTGATCACAACTCATAAAGATGCTGTCTGGGACCTGTAAGTAGTAAATTTCTTCTCATTGTATTATATCTGATATATACACCCAAACCTGGCTGTGAGAGAGAGAGAGAGAGAGAGAGAGAGAGAGAGAGAGGTTTCAAGTCCAAACTAGAAAGAAACCATAACCATAGTTCCAACCTACACTAGGAGCAAAGCTCCCTTGCTTGTGTCCATACTGTGGAGCTTACATCTCAAGCCCGACCTGTCTCCAGTTATGTTCATCTCCCGTGACATAATCCAGTGAAATTTAAAATGCCAGAAGGCTGAAGACTAAGAGAGTTTGCTGCCTAGTCACCACGCCCTAGCACCCCGGGAGCGGTCTCCCTTGCCTTCTGTACCAGCATTTGAGTTTCAGTTCTCCCAGGAAGGTGTAATGGGAAACTGCCTTCAGAGTTCCCTCACAGGCACCGAGGTGACTCAGCACCTCAGAATGGGCACTGAGAGGGCGACACTGAGCCTTTAGACCTGCACCCTCCCCTGCACACCCATGCACCCTCACACCAATGGCCTCTTCTAACAGGGCACAGTTTTGCACTGTACAACATTTTAGTTAACACCAGACCAAATTTCTTTTATTTTTTAACATTACAACCAGAACGTTTATTCATTGTCTAAGTCGCATGGGTTTAAATATGTCCTACTCTATTTGATATAGAGCAAGCCCCCCCCCCCGCCTTCCCTTTCAAATAAGATGCATAGTGTCTGCAAGGAACTCAAGAAGTCAGGTAGAAGCCGGGCCTGATGCTACATTCCTGTAATCCCAGCACTCAGAAGGCTGAGGCAGGAGGATTGCCTGAGTTTGAGCCAATTTGGGCTATATAGTGAATTCAAGATCACTTTGTCTCAAAAAGAAAAAAAAAAGCAATAACAAAGAAATCAGGGAGAAAATTCACAGCGGATATATGACAGAAGCTTAGAGTCTCTTTGTGTCAAAGGAAAGTCCCTCCAACCCTGACACTCAGCTACTCATCATAAGGAAATAAAACTGCACGTTCTCTGCTGTTCTCTGCACTTGGAGCGTCCGCCCAGTCCTGGGCAATTAGTTGGAATCACGCATTTTGCGTTTCTTCACGGCCTACACTTAAAGTTCAAACACTTGGCAACTATGGAGTCCCACCCACGTGGCCCTCAGCAGGCTGAACTCAGCACAAAAGACATGTTACCCAGTCCACAGAGGTGCCCCGGTTAAGCTCCTCCCCTCTCCGCCTCACCCAAAGATCTGCCCAGACCAAATTTCTGATGGTGATACCATAAGATGATAATGGAACTGAAAAATTACAATCACCTTGTGACTTCACAGCTGTCATAACGTGCATCACGCAGCATATTAGGTGTTAACTGTGATGCTAATGTAAACTGCTCACCCAGTCCTGTAAAATATAATACATTTAGGCACAGTACATGCTGCTATATAAAGATAATAAACAACTGTTACTGGCTTATGTGAGTAGTATACTTTTTATTGTTATTTTGGAGTATACTCCCTCTACTTCTACTTCTGTTACTGTAAAACAGTATGTCATATTATGCTGGAAGCATCTTCCTGCATCTACTGTTCATTGTGTTTCTTGATTATATCAAGAGATTGGCCTGTCCCATCTAGATTGCACAAATACACTCTGATGATCACACAAGGATGAAACCATCGAACAGTGCGTGTCTTAGAATGCGTCTCGTTAAGCTGTACAAGGCTGCATTTTACAATACAGACAAGGAAGCTCAAAGGAAAAATTCCTCCTTTTAAAGTGTGCTGTGTTCCCTAGCACATGCCTTTCTGCTTTCCCAGGTTGTGATACAACTGTGGTCTGGTTTTCAAAAAAACATTCTTCTTCTTAAGTGTCAAATTTACAAAAGAATTAAATTAAGAATTGATTTTTAAAAAGTCATCATGACATTTCTATAAACAGAGAGGTATCTTGGAGGCAATTCAAATGATCTGATTTACAAACACTTAATTTGCACACAACCTTTCAGGAAAATATAATTAATATAGAGAGGAAGGTAGATAGGCGTGATTTGTGTGGGCAGAATGCATGTGCTCTTTGTAAACTTTGCAAATATTTCTACAGCCCCTCTTCTATACTGTATGTGTTATGATTATTTGTTTTCATATGTTGTCACACTCTGTGTGTTTGTTTTCTAGAGTGATTCCCTTGATGGCAGAGAGTACAACATAGTTGTACCTCCAATACCCAACAGGTTCATTGGCAGCTGGATTCATGTCTTAGTTTCTTTTATCTTTAGTACCTAATTTAGGGACTGATGTTCAGGACATTCAGAAAATATTTGTTGAATTGAAAGAGCTAAATATAAGTCCCCCTTTGGAAATAGTGTGGGTTTTTGCACTAATAAAAACCCTTTCATTCGAATAACCCCTTAAACAATTATTTAATGCTCCTAGTCACAAAGTATCTGTAGGAATTCTAACTTCCCACCCCTGGCTGGTTTATTTATCACAAGCCCGTTATGTGCCTGGAACTGAGCTAGGAGATGAGACTATAGTGGGCAAGGTACCTGGGCTTCTTCCCTGGTGAAGCTTATAGTCAAGGGGCAGAAAAGTAAGGAACAGACAACAGTTGCATGGTAAGTGCTGGCAGGGTGGAGTCCAGGCAGGAGAGGAAATGATGTTTACCAAAAGACAACACAGTGAGATGACAGAAGGGTCTTGAGTGCAAGAAACTGAGTAAGTTTTGGCCTAGCCAGAGGATCAAAAGGCAGAGGGAGGAGAGACCTGTGACACAGGGTGGCCAGAGTAGGTTGGGAAAGGCTGTATCTGTGTGAATTGCGAGTAAATCCCAAGCGAAGGTGAGGGACAACATGAAAGGGGCTCTGGCCACGGCATGAAGAATGAGTTGGAGAGACCAACTAGGGTCTGTTTCGATAAATGTTCAGATCAATATTTTATTATGGAAGTAAATGAGGACCAGCCAGATAAGAAAAAGTACAATCTGTTTATTCAGATCCTGCTATCGTGGGGGAATGAGCCACCTTCCCTTGCATTTTAGGAGAGACTCAAAGGCCATCAGGAGAGTGAGAAAGCTGTGTAGTGGAAAACAGCAGAAGGTCTCTGAGGTGCCTTGGTTGGAGGCTGCAGCTGGGGTAAATGGGAGCCAGGCATCTATTGATTGGTTGGAGGGGCATATTTGGCTTTTTGTGGTTGGTCCTAACTGGGAAACAGTGACAAAAATTGAGAAAGCTGTCATTTATTAAGTCTGGCCACATGAAGCTCTGCTGGAATCCAAAGTACCTTAGGTTTAGGGAACTGGAGATTCTGGGTATGGCTGAACGTTCCTGTAAATCTCTTATCCCAGTGTCCTGTGTCCTGAAAGATGACCATATAGATTAAGTAAATTTAAGACAGACATTCCCTCAATGACGAACATACCTATATTCAGAGTTGAGGATTTCGCCCAGAGTTTTAAAATATGAAAGTCAAGATTTATTTTACCTTTTAGTTACCTGTTGGGCCTAAGATACCTAGGCCCAAGTGAAGAATCATAGTTTTCAGAAAAAAGCACAAACCAAACAAGTGAAAAATGAAACTGCTTTTAAATCTCCAACTGGTTCAGAAGAAACACAAATCATGCTTTTAAGAGTAACAGGTTAAGGGTTTGGGAATTTGTTTGATTTCTGTCCCTGTGGTGGTCTCTATGTTACTTGGGTGGTACCTGGCACAACAAGCTTACTGGACGGTAGCACCCACGCTCCTTGGGAATACTGAGCCAGCATCTGTTTCCAGTGCCAATGGGTGCTCTTGATGCCACACGGTCGGCCCTCATAGCGCAGGTTCTGCATCCGAGGATTCAACCACTGAAGACTGAACATACTTGAAAAACTGCATCTGTACTGAATATGTACAGACTTTTTCCTTATCATTACTTCTTAACCAATGTAGTATAACAGTTGTTTATGTAGCATTTATATTAGGTCAGATATTGTAAGTAATCTAGAGAGGACTTAAAGTACAATATAGGGGAGGATTCATGCAGGTCATATGTAAATACTGTGCCATTTTATGCAACAGACTTGATCATGTATGGATTTTGCTATTTTCAGGGGGCACCCTAGAACCATTTCCCACTAATGCCAAGGGACATCTGTACTTCCATGGGAACTTACGGCAACTCAGTGCATTCTATTTTCTTGGGAATCTTCAACTCTTGTTTTTCTAACATCTTTCAACTCTTATTAACTGTGTGGTGACCAGTTCTGCTCTAGTTTGATTGGGCTGAACAAATTTGTTTACTAGCTAATTGGACTCTGAGTTTTTTGGGTCTTTTGCTAGTCAGCATCTCCAAGGAGTCTACTTAAAGGGTCTTACAACTGAAGGCAGAGGCGGGACATTGATCTCGGAGTTACTTGGGCTGGGTTGAACTTCGAGTTAATCAATATTCAGTTGCCCTTTAGATGGAACTTGTTTCCTCAGAGCCTTATTTCCCTTTTTGCAAATAAACAGTTATGCCAGAAGCCTGAGTTCTTTCAGCTCTAAAATGTACAATGAATCCCCAATGTACGAATGAGTTCTATTCCAGGAGAATGTTCATAAGTTGGATTCATTTGTCATCCAACAAAGTGAGTCTTATCAGTACACCTGTGATACTTGGCAACTTGAATGTTCACAGGTCTGAGACTTACTGTATAAACATGTCAGTGAATTAAATTAGACAAAAGTGCCCAAATTTCTTTGATAATCTGAAGAACACCAGGACTCTGTCCCCAGAAAAATACAGGAAACATTTCACTTTAATGGAGTTTATTCTTCCTTTTTCCACCTCCAATGCTCATGGATTAGATGGCCTCTAAAAGCTCTTTCATGTTCCTAAAGTCTCTGATTTTATGGTTCTGCAAACAAAGACATGCCCTCTTCGGCATTTTAAATCACCTTATCTCTTTCAAAGAAGCAAGGATAAAAATGGTACAGCTTTCATACTGGATATGTTCTTTCTTTGAATTATCCCTCCATCTATTTATAGTGCAGTCCCTTGGGGCATAGGCTGTCTCTGTCTTTGTGCAATGGCTAGCATGTAGTTGGATGCTCAATAATGTCTAATTATAATAATATGGATCATGATATAACGTCATCTGTAAACATGCATTAGCTTAGGATAGAGGCATAACATTCAAACCTGTGCAAAGCAGTAGAGGGACAGCCTTTAAGGGGACGCACAAAGAGCTCCTATTTCAGTGTTACGATGCAGGGTTAATTAAACATCCCCCCAAATTTTTCTCTAAGTACCCATGTTTCATAGTATACAGATGTAGGTGTAGATACATATTCAAGAATTATTTGAAGTTGTCAATATTAATCACTAGTTCTACTGTCCTTAAAACCTTGCATTCAGAATCATCTCTTGATATTCAAAGTTAACTTTCTATATACTACCTCGGACCCTGCTATAAAGATTTGGTTTGGAAGAGATGTTTCCTCGTTGGCTGAGAATTTACCATCAAAGTGCTAAATCTTTTCTCCCCACTCTCTTTAGCCATTTTGAACAGATACTTTTTTGAAGTGTGCTATGCGCAGTGTCTTCTTAAGCAGATTCTCTGGAGCATAGCTTCCTCTTATGAGCGATGATTATTATCCTGGGTTGGGTGATGGTCTTTATAAACTTTAGGCCTCATGATCATACTGCATGGTAAATACTGCATATGCTGGCTTGCTGGCCCAAACACTAACTGAATCCAGAGTATTAATTTTGATTTTTGTTAAAATTATCCAGGCCTGTAGTTCAAAGAACACCCAGTTCTTCCAGGATTTGTAAGAAAGATAGTTATTTCTAGCTACCTTGCTTTTACTTCCTCTTTCCCATCGGGAACCACTTTTATATATTTTTTTAGCTGATTAAAAATTGCCAGTCCGCATTTATAAATAACATGCTTGTGCCGTTGCCTCTTAGTGTCTCTCTTTTCTGCTCCATGTATTGACTTCTCACCAGGGAAGATAACGATTTAATGCTGATCTTTCCCATCTCTACCACACATGTTCACTTTCCATCCTCCCAGGATCCTTTATCATAATTTTAGTTAAATCAATATTCAGTGTTTACATTATTAGGACTCTATATGCTCCCTGGAACTCAGTCATGCAGCAAGCTATAATTACTTTCCTTTTCCTGCACGTTTTTCTTCAAGTTAATAATTGTCTTGTTTTAAAATTTAGTTTTCTACTTACTTATATCTGTTTTTAATCCATTGTCTAAATCAGTGCTCCTTAAACTATGTGTGATAATTGATTAGCTTTTAAAAAATGTCTACTGTTATAGACATATTCATCTATAAAGTACAGTAAAATACCTTTCATACCTGTTAGATGGCACCTGTTGGTCACACTTGGTGTGGCACATTTCAAGTCTTTTTAAGTTTTTATTGGTAGCTGTTTGCCTCACATGATGACTACATTGTGGTGAGTTGGTAGATTACATAACACATCTTAATTACTCTCACATCTCCTTCCTCTGCACTGAGTCCTCTTCCTCCACCCCTTGGTTCTCTTCCCATTTGCAAAAGGGTTATCTCTGTTTCCCATCTTTTAGTTTGTTCTTTTATTATTTTATTTTGGGCTTCTCATATAAGGGAGACCCTGCAATTTATAAAAATTTTTGTTTAATTAAATTTTGTTTTAATTAAATCAATCATTTATTTTGAGTTCACGCTGGCCTTGAATTCACTATGTAGCTGAGGCTGGCCTCGAATTTTGGCGATCCTTCTGCCTCAGCCACTTGAGTGCTGGGATTATAGGTGTACACCACCATACCCAACAACCCTGCAATATTTAAGCCTTTGAATAAAAAAGTGAAAAAAGGAGAAGAGTTGTACCTCATTATGAAGGTCCTGGGTGCAACCCCCAGTACAGAAAAAAAAGTAAATAAATTTACAAAGACGTAATTCTTTTTTTACATTAGCCCCTGGACTGCTTATTTGGCTGAGTGTAGAATGTTTGGTTGGAACTTGTTTTTCTTCAGAGTGTTTTGCTGTTCTTCAGCTTCCAATATTGCTGTCAAGAAACCTAAAACCACCATGTACCTAAAACCACCACACCTAAAACCATGTGTGGTGGCACATGCCTGCAAACCCAGCATTGGGGGGGGGCTGAGGCAGGAGGGTCACTGAGTTCGAGGCCAGCCTGGGCTGCAGAGTGAGACCTCGTCTCAAAAACCCAAACCCAAACCAAACCAAAACAACAAAGAAAATGGAATCTACGACCATTTTGGTTCCAGAACCTTTATTTTTTCAGGACCTTTCTATGTGACCTGTTTTTATTGCTAAAAGCTTAGAACCTTTCTCCTTTGATCCTAGTCCTGTATATTTTACGTGATGCAGATTTATTTCCAGCCATTATTTTGGCCATGTGCTGAGACCTTTTAGTTTCGGTGCTATTCTTGCGTCACTGATTTCATTTTCTGCTATGTTTGGATCTTCCTAGGCCCCAAAGGGCACTCCATAGGCTGAAGGTCTGGCTGCCAACTAGTGCTGCTGAGAAGTGGTGGGAACTTCACGCGCCAGGACTAAGTGGGAGGTCGGTGGTCACTGCGGATGTGCACTGCAGGGAGCTGTAGGACCCCAGCCTTTCCCTCTCTCCCCATTTCACCTCCATGAGATGAGCGGCTCTGCCCTGCCACACCCTGCCGTGATGATCTGCTATAGGTCCACCACAACAGGACCAGACAAGTGAGACCTTTAAAACTGTGAGCTGAAGTAAAGTTGCTTTTATCTTAGCTATTTGTTACCATGATGAAAAGCCAGTTAGCAGAATTTCATTCACTCGTTTTCATTTTGTCGAAGTATTATTTGAACATTGACATGGTAGATTTGGCTTTCATTTGAGGATTGTCCACTTTTTTTAAAAAAAAATCTTTTTGAGATAGAGTCTCACTGTGTAGTTCAGGCTGGCCTTGAAGTCACTGTGTAGTCCAGTCTGGTCTCAAACTTGCAGCAATCCTTCTGCCACAGCCTTTTGAATGCTGGGGTTACAAGTGTATGCCGTGACACCTGGCTTGGATTTTTTCATGTGGTAGTGGATTTGATTCTCTGTTTTCCTGAATGCTAATTTAGGACTCAGCGTTCTCTAGAATGCTAAATTCCTTTTAGCTATCAAAATTATGTGTTATCATCTCTTGTTTCATTCTCTGCATCCCAGAGAATTTGTGCATTTCCATGGTAATTTTAGTGGGGTTTTGGAGGGAGCAAAATTAAACATTTAGCCAGCTTTCTGTCACTGTGACAAAACACTATAACTCCTCAATTTATGAACGTTCTGACTGAGAACTTTCATAGATGTGAATGGACCTCGCATTACGACATTCATAGGTGTGAACCAACGGGGCAGTAGCACAGTGGTGCTGCGTGCTACTGCGCAGTGCGATCGAGCACAGTGGTGCAGTGTGCAGTCCGAGCCAGGATATCTGGAAGCAGGAGGAAAAGCTGCAGTGATGTGCAGGGGGCTGCAGGAAGCACAAGCAATAAGCACGGAAACAAAAACGAAAACAATTGAGAGATTGGACCAAGGCCGAAAGACTGCAGACGACACTCCTTTTCATGACTTGTTCAAGCAGTGGCACAATTGTAAACAACAAGGACAAGACTGTGGAACATATGAATCTTTTTTATGCTTTCCATTGTATATTTGTGTCAGAAGTATGTAAGACTCACTTTGTCGGACTTGCTAACAAATTCGACTTACGAACTTCCAGAATGGAAGTTGGGGACGTACTGTACCTGAGACAATCAGGTTAAAAGGTTGAAAGGTTTATTTTGAGTCACAGTTTCAGAGGTTCCAGTCCTTGCTCACCTGTCCCTGTCATTTTGGGCCTGTGGCAAAGCAGAGCATTGTGGTAAGGAGTATATGGCGGAACAAGGCTCACTCTCCTGAGGGCATGGCTTCCATGACCTATTTCTTCCAACCAGGCCTTTCCTCTGGAAGTTGCACTACCTTCCGAAAACACTACAGGCTGGTGACCAAGCCTTTAGAACATGACCTTTGCGGGATATTCATAAAAATGTGTGTTCAATCTACCATATTTACAACTACTCAGTGTCTACTTCCTGTTGTTCTCCTGTTGAGGGGGGTTCCTTCCCTTCAACCAAGTAACACAAAAGTTGGGGATGTAGCCAATGGATTCCCGAGGCCTTGATTCCAGCACCATCAACATCTCTCAGTAGTAGTGTGACCCTGGGCAAAGCACTTAATGTTTCAGAAGTTCAGTTTTAATCTGTTTGAAGGGGAGAAAAATAATACCTGTCCCATGTGACTGGTGAGTGCTGAAGACAATACCTCAAGTACACAATCATATTCTATAAGTCACAGCTGTTACACTGCTGCTGGGGTTTCAACTGTTTCTCTCTCCCTTTTTCTCCCCACAGGGGATAACAACCTGCTGTAGCACGTGTGCCATAGGTTTGCCACCACTGGTCCGTGGACTAGAAAATTGCATTCCCATGCAAGTTTGACTGAAGTGAGGCTCCCAGGGGGCTCTCCCAAGCTGTAACAAGGAAACATCATTTCGTGGAGTTTGTGGCATCTAGTTTGGCTTCCCAGCTCATATACTGGCTTCAGGTATTCACCCCAGAGGAGAGCGGGGCCTTTCTGCAAACTGCACATCTCATCACTGAACCTTCTGCACCTTCATGATAAGCACCATGTGTGGAAAGATGTCAAGGTGTCTTCTTGGACTTCTAGTCTTGTGCCCACCTCACTACATCCTACAGGCCCAAGCTCTTCTTCACTTCTTCTACTCTCAAGTTCTCTGCCAACCCTGCGGAGTCTAAGCCAGTGCTGCTCTGCCTTCAAGGGTCAGTGTGTTTTTCACCATTTCTGGGAATGAAAAGATCTGCAATCATGCTTCAGTTTACACATAATTAAAGAAGAAAATTATTGAATTGAGAGACTTAGCAATGTAATTATCTTGGAAAACCTTCACAGTTCTACTCGTCTCCCCAAGTAATAGTGTTTACTTGGCATTGCCCTTAAAAGTCTGTTTGGGTAGGGAAATTATGAGCGGGATGCTACGAGTGCCCCAGTTCTCTTCTGTGTGCTTACAGATTACCCAGCGCACCCAGGAGGAATGCCGTCTGCCTTTAACAGTGTCCAAGGCAGGCACAGGCAGCTTTGAAACTTTTCTAATCAGCCTAGCAATAATATTTCAGTCACATTTCTGGGTGCTCATTGCTCTTCCTAAAATGCAAACTACGCACATGCTGTTTCCAGCCAAATGAAGACAGGGCAAGCTTTACATGTCTAATGAAGGCACAGCTCAAAAGATTAGGAACAAAGCATTTTGGCCACAGCAACATGCACTCAGGCATGTGAGGGCAGGGGCTCCTGTCCATCTGGCAATAGGTTCTGTCAGTCTCAGCTTTTATCCTGGTTGCCCCTGAAGGAATCTGGATTAACATAATGAGGGTGTTCATGAACCAGCTCATTATCATTTTAGAAAACTTCAGGGCCAAATCAAACACCAGACTTTATGTCCAAGCTGTACCACTGACAGATATGTATTTAATGAACTATTTTCTGCTTACAGATGGAGGTTGAAGTTGTATTCACATGCTCTAAATGTCAGCCTGCCTCTTTAGGCTAAGTGAAATGAAGAAAAGACAAAACATGACGCACTTAACCTTGTTATGGTACCTAAAATAAGGAGATTCGGTGTCTGGTAGCATATCTTAATCCTTCTCTTGGCCCCACTGATGGGGGAGTAGCCAAGAGATGAATTTTGAGTTTGGAGGCAATTATTGAAGCAATTCATAAATATTTGAGTAATGCTATAATTTCACATTTAAATAGCGATCAAACCTCTGGGTTTCAGGTGAGAATTGGACTCTTTGAAGATGGTTGCTCTCTGGGACTACAGTTAGTAGATTTGATGCTCATGGGTTGCAGTCAATTCTGTGTCCTAAGTATGTATTTTACCTCTCAATACATTTTCATGTCTTACCAAAAGAAAGTAAAGACCCATCTATAGCAGTCTTCCAGAAAGGTCAAAGGAAACTGACAAAGCAAGATCAAAATTCTAAAACTGACATTGATGAACAAGTGATGGTGTTCAGCAGCCTTATCATTATTAAATGGAACAGAAAGCTATTATATGCGTATGAGCCCAGAGTAAAATTGTTCACCAGAGTTAATCACCCTCATCAAGTCACATTTCTTGAAGTGCCCTCTGGATGCAAGTTATCACTGCTCTCGGACGCTGGCTGTGCATTTCTTCAAGGGCAACAGACTCAGAATATGGAGCAACCCCAGACTTTCATTGGGGTTGACAAGGACAGAACAGAAAATCACCCTCGCCCACCCGAGTTTCATTTATGTTGTTCAACACAGCAGTAGTTTCCCTGGTCATGATCAATTTGGACCCATGAATATATTTAAAAAATTCTCTCTGTATTAAATGTCTTCATAGCAGGTTTTTGTATTCTGTATTAAATGTATTTTGTATTCTGTATTTTGTATTCTCTATTAAACGAGACATAGCAGGTTTTTGTATTCTGAGTAAATTGGATTTAGTTGTTTAGTGCTTAGAGCCACACGCAGTCAGGGAGATTATTGAATATCTGGGTTGATTGATTCATACCCTCGTGGCGATAGGAAATGCACAAGAGAGAGATAATGATGGCAAGCCAAGTGTGTCCATCCCACTCATCGACACCCCGGGGTGGACAGTCCACTATGGCCCTTGCTCTCTCTGAGGCAGCGGAAGTTCCCTGACTTGTCTTGGTGTGACTCTGCTTTTCCCCACTACCTGGGAACTGAACCTAAAGAGGCATCATGTTTTACATGTCAAAACCACAGATTTCTTCTTCCTGTTTCATGAAACCGAGGAAAGTAGTTACTATTTATCCACTGCCTGCTCTGGCCAGGAATGTGGTACTCATTTTGTTCATTTGAATTCAAATCTTTGTATCCTCAAGGTGGATTTTATCATTTCCATTTTGCACGCCAGGAAACCGGAGAGGTGGTGTGTCCAATATGTTTAAGTAGCGCAGGTAGAGTTTAAATCAAGGTCTGTCTGATTCATTCTCTTCGGGGTGTGTGTGTGTGTTATGCATATGAAATTAGGACCTGACTATGCATAGAGGAATTCCAACTTCCTCCAAAGTTAAACATAGGTTAGCCGTATGACACAACTCCATTCCTGATGATACACTTCCAAGAATTCAAAGCAGGGACTCAGATATTTGTACACCAATGTTCACTGCAGCAATAGTCACAGTGGCCGAAGTGTGGAATGAATTCAACTGTTCATCAGCTGAGGAATGGGTAAACGAAGTGTGGTATATACATGCAATGGATGTCACGCCATAAAAAGGAATGAAGTTTTAATATCTGCTACTACTGGATGATGGAAATGTCATGCGAAGTGAAAGAATCCAGGCACAAGAAGGCAGATATTGTATGCATCTACTTATATGAGGCAGCTCAAATAGACAGATTTGTAGTGACAAAAAGTAGAGCAGAGATTAACAGGAGCTGAAGGAGAAGGAATACGGAGTCAGTGAGTTCGTTTGGGGGTGACAAAAATTTTGGAAATAGTGGTGGTTAAAATGGTAAACTTAACATTGTGAATGTTTTATGACCAAAAAGAAAAGTCTGGTGTGAAGAGAAGGATCAAGCAGATGTAGACATGAACGCTACTCACCTGCCACCTTTATGAATTCAGCAAATGACTTGTATCTCTGAGCCTCTGTTTTCCCATTTTGGAGTTGGAGCTGTTCAGGCCTAACACACTCAGCTGGTGTGGATTGTAAGTTATTTAGTCGCTGCCAAGCACAAAGTGTAAGTACGCTCTATGCGGTATGACAGTGGCGGTGGTCGGAGTGGTGACAAGTTATTATTACTTAGCTCTGAAGGGCCACACCACAAGGGCTCACACACCAGGGACAGTGAATATTCTCAGCACATGTACCGATGAGTTGTTAAATGATTGCTGAAATTTTGTTCTTGTTTTGGACAAACTTTTTTTTTTCAACAGAATGCCAGTGAAGGACCAGGTGTTTGAGAAATATGGCTGTGTTAAGTTAAATGAGCCTTCTTTGGACTCCAGATGGGAGCACAAAGCTGTTTGAAAGCCCAGTGGTCTTTTCTTGTTGATTTTCACATGACTGAAGAAATGATTCAGCCACAGGACAGGGGAGCTGCTGATGTGTTCTTGCTGCCAGCTCACTGCTGTTATTTGGGAACAGAAAAGATGTTAGGACAAGAACTTGTAACCCTGGAAAACAGTGGATTTGTGCTAGAAGCCACTGTAAAGCCTTTTAGTGATGGCCTTGTGGAGGTCATGTGCTAATTACCGGGCTCTTAGGGCCACTTCCTTCAACTGGGCAGAGCTTTAGGAAACTGAGGTCTACCGTGCGAGAACTAGAAAGGTTAAAAAGACTTCCAGAGAGCGTTTGAACGCTTCCATTCGACTGTTTGGTTTCTGTGCTCCGTAGGGTGAATGATCAGTCCCCCCACCTCATATATAATAAATCTGCATTCAGCACACGTTAACATTTTCTTGAATAAGTTATGCCAAATTCTTTTGGGTATTGACTGCAGCCCTCTAATAAAGCACAGCTGTAGACCTGGAAACTTGTCCTTTGAACATTTGGAAGCATCTCTGCAGGCTCCTTCCTTTGCTTAGAGACACATATGGCCACTGAAAAATAATGTGCTTTTGTAGTTAACCCTTCAGGTCTGTAAAGGAAATGTTCTGTGGAGTTGAGCTTTAATTAACGTGGTGGTTTCTCGCTGATCTCTACACACCTCCCGCAGTTAGCCTTAGCCCCTGGTGCCCCTCTGCACCATGGCACAGTAGTGCCTTGAGAGATCGCTAACTATCCCTTTGAAAACTTTTTTGTTCAACTGGAAGTAAACGAGTTTTCAGGTGGGATTTAGGGTTTCACAGAGGCCACATGCGTAATGCCTGTTGAAACTAGGCATTTTGTGTAAAAAAGCTGACTGATCAGTCCAACCACTAGTAGATAACTGTTGTTAAGTTTTAATGTGTAACTTACCAGGCTTCTTTCATTGCTTGGATATTTATGTTCTTATTCTTTTTCTTTTGCAGAAAGAGATTCATACTGCAGGTGGTTTTTAAATTTGCCAACTATCAATACATTGTGAATATTTTTCCGTATAATTTTTTGGCCTAAAAATTTTAAATTATGATGGACACACCTCTTCATTTTAAATCAGTAAGGAGAAGTTACTTAGAAATCTGTAAGCTCATGCTCAACAAATGTATTTTCTCAGATTGAATCCTTTTGGGTATCAAAGACCATTTTACTAGACTTTTTTTTTTAATTTCATGAAAAAATAGGACTTTTAGTATAAGTGAAACAAATTAGCATATATGTTGAACTATTTTTCAAATGACAGGCTATGAAATTTGGGGAAGTACTTGAACTTTTCCCTATTTTCTATTTAATTATATATCTATAATTAAAATTATATATATAATTAAAATTATATATATAATTAAAATTTAATTATATATATAATTAAAATTTAATTATATATATAATTAAAATAATAAAATATATATTTAATTTTAATATATATAATATATATATTCCACCAAAAATATATACACACTTCAGGAAAAGAAAAACTGTTATAGATATTTTAATACTGAATTTATTGAGACATCATCTGATCAGTACAACTAACCTTTGGCCTCTATAATTACAGAAGGTACTCAAAGTGGTGACCATTAGCTTCCAGACATTTATTAGTACAGTGAACTGCTAAATTGTGTATATACTTCTTGGGCAGACTTTGTAATAGTGTTTCTCATATAAGAGAAACTGTGTAATTTTTGAACTTATGTGTCTGACTTATTTCACTTCACATTATGTTCTCATGTTGCATCCACTTACTTAGCAATGCTTCAAGTTTGCCTTTCTTTATGGCGGCATAGTACTCCATTGTGTATAAATACCACATTTCCCTTATCTGTTGACGTGTTGCTGGAGATAGAAGCTGCTTCCAAGATCTAGCTATTATAAATTGTGCTGCTGTAAACATGGGAATGCATGTGTCCTTGTAATATGATGATTTTACATCTTTTGAGAAGATACCTAGTAGGGGGATTGCTGGGTCACATGGTATTTCTACTTTTAGTTTTTTAAGGAATCTACATACTGATTTCCATTGTGGTTGTTCTAGTACGTAATTCCACCAACAATGCAGTAGTGTTTCTTTTTCCTTGCTGCATTTGCTACTATTAGATTTTTGGATAATAACCATTCTTTCTGGGGTAAGATGGTATCTCAGTGTAGTTTTGCATTTCTCTGATGGCCAGCCACAATAAGCATTTTTTATGTATTTATCGGCCATTTGTATTTCTTCTAAGAAGTAAAGTATCTTTTCATTTCAAGTGCACATTTTTTGAATGTGTCTTTTATTTTAGGGGTCTAATTTTTTGAGTTTTTAGTATATTCTTGATGTTAATCTTTTATGGAATAGCTGGAAACTCCCTCCAACCCCATTTTTTGGATTGTCTCTTTACACCATTGATTGCTTCCTTTTCTATGCAGAAACATTTAAATTTGATATGATCCATTTCTTGGTTCTTGGTACTGTATCTTGTGCTGTTGGGGCTCTGTTCAGAAAGTCCTTGCCTACACCTATGTCTTCATGAATCAAACATATTTTATCTTCCAGGAGATTTTTTTTTTAACATTTAGATCTTTGATTTATTTTGATTTTAGCTTAGCACATGGTGAGATATATGGGTCTAGCTTCAATCTTTGGTATGCAGATATCCAGTTTCCCAGCACTGTTTATTAAAGAAGCTATCTTTCCTCCAGTATACGTTTTTGGCTCCTTAATGAAAGATCAAATAACTACATTGCCTGGGGTTGTTTCTGCTTCTTCTATTCTGTTCCATTGATCCATGTGCCTGTTTTTGTGCAGTATCATGCTGTTTTAATCACTATAGCTTTGTAGTATAATTTTGAGTCTGGAATTGTGATGCAATGTGCTTTGATTTTGTTCTGTGAATTTCTTTTGCAATTCTGAATCTCTTCTAATTCCATATAACCATATAATATTTTAAATAACTGTTTAGGTTTTACCATGTTGATTCCATTTATCTAGTTTTGACTATCGGACTAGTCAATCTAATGACTTACAAGCTAGAAATAAGTTCACTTTTATTCATAGAAAACTGCAAATAGTGGCTTGAATAAAATGGACATTTTTTCTCTTTAATTAAAGATAGTCCAGTGTTGGGCAGTCCAGGGTTAATATGGTAGTTGTTAGGGACTCAAGCTTCATCTGTCTTTTGCTCCATTATTTTTCTGGAAAGTTTTCATCATTGGGGTCACTTTTCAGCCTAAAATAGATGCAGGAGCTCCAGACATCACGACCAAGTTCTAGATAGAGCAGAAGAGAAAGGAAGAATCCAAGAGATTCTTCCTCACCAAGTCAGCACCTTTAATTTGTTTCTGTAGCAGTCTCATACAATGCTTCTGCTTTCTTCCCATCTAATGCTTCTGTAGTTGGTCATATATATCTGCAAGACAGGTTGAAAGGTGGTCAAAATAGTCCTGCTGCTAAAAGAAAAAAAGGAACAATGGCTATTGTATAGTATCTAGTGGTTTCTGCCATACCAATCTTTGTCCTTATTACCAATTCTATCACATATCTAATTTACCTAAGTATTTTTACACAACCAAGATTATTTCCTTAAGATTCGGTCTATTTTTTGTTATTGTTAAAGCAATATATGCTTTTTAAAAAAATTCAGATGAAATAGATATATAAATTGTCTTCATATTTTCTACCACTCTGAAATGTGTTGATTCACACTATCTAGCAGTGCATGAAGGGGTCAATTGCATTGCATTCTTACTGTTATGTGTTATTGTCTAATCAACCAGTCCAATAAGTTAAAAACAAAAATATTAAATTGCACTTTGATTACTCACCAATTTTCTGTTGAGAACTTTTGCCTATTTTTCTATTGGCACATTCATTTAAAAATAATTTAAAAGGGTTCTTTATGTGTTTCCTATTTAGCTGATGATTACTATATCTATCTATCTATCTATCTATCTATCATCTATATTTTTTTTAGTACCAGAAATTGAATTCAGGACCTTGCACTTGCCAGGCAAGGGCTGTGCTGCTAAGCTATATCCCTGGCTTGATTGCCTTGTATTCTAATACGTTTTTCAAATCTGTCACTTTAGTTTTAGTATTTTTGTCATGAAAAGATTTTAATCTCTACATTCTTATATCTATTTATCTTTTCTTTTTAAGACCTGTGTTGATTTGGCATTAGTCTCCTTGCTGAGAGCCTGCCGTAGCAAAACAAGCAGTGTGTCAGAAGCATCCTCTCCCTCTTCTTCTCAGGCCGGAGCTTTGTGTACATTATCTACAGGAACAAGATCAGTCTGTGTCAACCACGGATCACAGTCGGTGAGCTTCACATTCTACGGCAGTCAGGTTCCTGATAATTGGCATTTTCCTTTGCGAGTAACTCTAGGGAGGGAGAGTTCCCACCAAAGGCTTGTAACCATTAATTCAAATTGAGCCTCCCAGTTCTGGGGTTTATGGGAAGAACTCGAGCCTTTCAGTCAAACAACCTGAGTTGAAATACTACCAGCATTTACTTCTTTAGGTCATGGTCATGTGACTGGTGGGCCTCTGTTAAGGTGGCATTAAAAGGATTAGAAGAGGTAGCCAGTGTGAAAGTACCCAGTACTGTAATTAGCTCACTGGCAGTCAATAGATGTTTCCCCACTCTACCCAGAAATGAAAGAGTTTAGGTGTATGGTGCTTATGGTAGCTCCTTTTGCACTAGTAATCTTTTTACCATGCAGATAATCATCTCTTACTTTTACGGATGGTAGCTCATATATTCAAATACTAGGGAAGCCTAAACATGACAGGGCCTCCCTGGCTATCCTGCTCCCACCTTTCAGCCTTGAGGTGAGTTTTAGCTGTCCTGCTCTAGAATAACCTTCTTGCACTCCAGAAATTAGCTCAGAAACTGCTGATAATTGTTTTTTAAACTGACAGCTTTCGGTTCATGAGGGGTGAGTGTGGGGCAGAGTAGGTAATCAGGGTCCCAGAAGGCCACACAGGTGGCGGGTCATGGAGCCCCGCAGCTGTCAGATTTCTTCTCTTTGCCTTTTAAGCATGCAGATATCTTTGGAGGGGGGCGGGGCTCCTTTGTGCATTTAATGCTGGAACTGGAGAAACTGAGACCTGAAGGAAGAGCTTATGTGACACATCACGGTTAGCGGCAGAGCCAAAACCAGGCAGCAGCTCCCGCTTCCCCAGCCTACATTCCAAGCTCTAAAGTCCTTCAGAGAAGACAGCCCCACATGCTTAGCAGCTCACAAATCTGAGTATCAGAGGTCGAGACGATCATTAGTTACGGCCCGGAGAAGAGTTATTTCCCATCCAAGGGGAATAATATGCCAGATGAATGGGAACATTAGTGATTTTTCATTTGCTCTGTGCTTACTTCTCTTGCAAAGGTGAGCTGACTTTTTTAAGCTGCAAGCTGGCAGATTTCATTCTGTGCTATTTCTGAGGTCTTGGCAGCAGAGCTGACTCTCCATCCCAGATCGCTGAGAACTTCAACGAATCTGGTGCAGGGTGTTCCTGTGAATGAAGATTTTGACAAGTATCAACAGAGTCTGGGTGATCTGGAGTGGAACAGGAATGCATGGCGAGCAGCTCAGGGCCCAAATCCACATCTGTTTCCAAGAAAATGGGCTATTTAACAGCCGGGGAACTCAGGAAAATCATCTACAGGCTCTTGCTACAAAGATGGGCTTGGAGGGAGCCTGGCCACCCTGAGGCCACCCTGTGCCATCCACGTCCCCCCAGCGGTAGAGGGGATTGCTTGTAAATACCAGTTGCCAAGTATCCACCTGGGTAAGGCAGGCTCCAGGAGTTTATGAGCCAAATGGCTTTAATAATTTCATCTCTAGCATTCACTGATGTAGAGCTTCTGTTTACTCTCCAGGAAGTTCATATAAGGCATGTTTGTGTGATAAGTGGGTGGGTAGTGGTACATACTAGGAAACAGTGATATGACCTGAAAATCTATTATTAAATTTAGAATGAACAAAAATTACTCTGGCATGGGCAATTTTTGTTTCAGCTCCTTTGCTCATTTAGCGTTCCCATGCAGTTTAGTTGGTTTAGTTCATCCTGACTCTAAGACCTCTATGTTGAAACCTAACCTTTGATGAAAAGAAATTAGCACATGGGGCCTTTGAGAAGTGGTTGGGTTTTGAGGGTAAATCCTTTGTGTAGGGTTAGCACCTTTAAAGAAGAGGTCCCAGAGAGCACCTGGCCCCGTCTGCCAGTGAGGAAACAGTGAGGCGGCACCATCTCTGAAGGAAGTGTCCTGACCAGAGACTGAATCTGCTAGTGCCAAATCTCTTCATTCTAGACTTCAGAACTGTAAGAATGCACTTCTGTTGTTTGTAAGCTATTCAGTCTGTGTCGTGTGTCACTTGCTATAGCAACCAGAATGGGCTAAGGTACTCCTGGACCCTGTCCCCGTTGTCTAGTTTCAAGATGTATAATATGAAAAGCCCTTGGAAATTGTCCAGAGTTAAGTTCACTCTATGTTTCACAGTAGGACTTTACAAAAGCCCACCCCCCATCTTATTCAAGTGTTTAGTGGACTACATGGGTGTTGTCCACTGAGGCTCAGAGGTCCCAGGGTGGGCTCATGGAGAGGGTTCTGAAAGTTCAAGGTGACTTTGTGGGGCAGTGGCCACCCTGTAACTCTCTGCAGTTGTTAATTTATATGGAGAAAAGACATTTGCCAGGAAAGGAAGCGATACATCAAAAGAGATGAGGTGAAGGAGGTGGTGAGGGGTATGAGCTTGCCCATTGCCCTCTGTATTTAGTCAAGTTGTTTTGTTACTGGAGCAAAACACCTGACATACACAATTTAAAGAGAAAAGATTTATTTTGCCTCGTAGTTTTAGAAATGAGATTTAGAGATTTAGATATGCTGTGGCAGAAATGACATAGCAGGGGATGAAGGAGGAAAACTGCACAAGTCATGGAACTCAGGAAGCAGAGAGAGTAGGAAGAGAGCCAAAGGGAGAGGAAGGAACCAGAAACAAGATACATCCTTCAAAGGCATGCCCCGGTGACTCACTTTATCCAACTGGGCCCCAGCTCCTAATAGCACATCTAGCTATGAACTCATCATTAAATTAATCCACTGATGAGGTGAGTGCTCCATGAGTGAATCATCTTCCAAAAGCCCCTTCCAAACCTAGGAGCCCCAGAGGGGAGCCTTGAGATTCCTATGGCACTGGAGGAGACTTCAGGAGGCCTCTCCTTGGTGTGCTCTTTTCATACTCCCTTTAAAATTTTACTTCCTAACATTTGTACTTCAAGGATGGGAGTCCATGAAAGAATGTGATGCTCCCTTCCATGAGATTTTCCATATGAAGTATCTGGCAGTTACTTCTGTTTGTTTCAAGTCGAAAAAAAAAATCAATGACTTCAAATTGCAAATTCAGTTAAAATTTACTTTGCAGTAATGTTGTAGGATAACACTGGCAGAGTTTGCAAGCAGAAAGCAAATGAGGCAGGAAAACAAAATAATCCAGAAGATGATAGAACAGGATCTGTGATTAGTGAAGCACAATTACGTGGAATAAATACAGTATTGATTTTTGTGTAAAAATCATGCAGAGGAGAAAGAAAACCAGGTGCTTTGTCATCTTTTCATTTCTGCTTGTCAAGATGGTTCCACATTCTTTGAATTGCATTAGTTTTGCTCTTGTTTTTAATTCAGTTCTGATTTAGATGATTGAAATTGCATTAAATGCCTCTGATTTCCCTGTTTAGAGACACCTCTCTTCAGCATTCCCTCAGCTCTGTCACCGGCTCTGTGGCCATTCTCTATTTCATAGTCCATGGTTGTATAGATGTTTGGCTTCATGTCTTCACTCTTTTGCTAGATTGTAAATTTACTGAGGGTCAACACATACTTGTATGTGCTTTATCAACAATGAATTCCCCAGTGGCGTGAGTAGGTGGAATTCTTATTCTAAAAACATGATTTTGAAAACTGAGTTACCAAATAATTTTATAATGAGGATTTTCATGTGGAATGTGTATTTTGGTGGCTCTAAGATGAAGAATACACACTCTATTTATATCTTTAATAATCTGTAGGAGGAAATGATGGATATATCAGCTGTGAAACAGTTTTTAGTTAATTATATTAGTTTATTGTTTCCAGGACATATTTGAAGTTTAAAGAGGTATTTGCTCTCTCTTTCTGTCTCAGTCTCTCTCTCTCTGTCTCTCTGTCTCTGTCTCTCTCTCTCTCTCTCTCTCTCTCACACACACACACACACACTCCACACACCTCAAAGGGAGTGGGGTCATCCTCCTGTTCCCTTGGAGGTATAACAGTTGTGTCCCCAGTCCCAGTGGGGTTGAAGGCTTGCTGTTCCTAGAGGGCTGGGATCCTGGATCTCAGGGGACGAATGTGGTGACAAGGACCTGTTGGTGCTCAGCATCAGGAACTGTTTGGAACTGGGAATCAGGACCAACCTCGCACTTCCCAGAATGAGAGCCCAAGGGAATTCAGGGATGATCCTATTCCTTTTTGTTTTTATTTTTTGGTGCTGGATGATCTTGAGTTTTTCTGAGGACTCTTTGTGTTTTTGCCTAGCCCTTCTGAGCCTAATGATTCTCTGAAAATTTTACTTTTGTATGTAACCCTACAGAAGGGATCTAGAATATTTCTTGAAATTTGATAGCAGACCATTGCTATAGGTGAAGAGACCTAATTTCTTGGAGCTGCATGTTCTCTTTTATCAAGTTCTCAGCTAGGAAGTCATATGCTTAGGCCCCAGAGCTGGACTAGCTTTGGATTGGGGCTTCATTGCACACTGGCTGTGCAGAAGCTAGTTTACCTTGAAGCAGAGGATAACGAAATTCCAAGATTCATCTCTCCAAGGCCCCTTTCAAGGCCCAAGGAGGGACCCCAGCCCTGCTGTCTCTTTCTACTCTTACTTCATCTTAGTGTCTTCTGTTTCTTGTATAGGGTGGTGCTAAATGGCCAAGGGCATTTTAGAAATCTGATTAAGAGGGTGTTGAAGTGGGAATATGCTATTTTAGGTATAATTTGGGAAGCTACTTGGTAATGCATCAACAAAACAAATGAAAAGTTACAGCTCTTGATTTGAATATAGGTGAATGGCACATTTTTGTGGACATCTTTACATATTTTAAGAGTGATAGAAAATTCATATAAAGATAAAAATGTGAGACAAAAGTGGTAGAGTTGAGTAATAAAGTAGACACTGAGGAATTATAATGTAAAATTTGAGCCAAGGGCGATGGCACTGCCTGTAATCTCAACTATTCAGCAGGTGAAGGCAGGAGGACTGTGAGTTAAAGGCTGGCCTCAGCAATTAAGAGAGACCCTATCTCAAAATCAAAACCATAAAGCACTGGCAATGTAGCTTAGTATGAAGCCCCTAGGTTTATTCCCCAATACTGGAAAAAAATTTGAGATCCTATGAGACTCACTCATTAATTATTGAAAGGAAATTTTTTTCAATCATTTATAGGAAGGGGAAATATTGACTAGAAATAGGGAAGAGGTTCTTGAAATTGTGATAATCCTTTAATGAGGAGTGAATCACGTGCCCACACTGGGAAAAGATTTAAGTTTCTCACCAATTTGACATGGAACAATGATAACGTAAATTTGTTAAGTCACTGTAGTGAATGTGTCTGCTGACAGCAAATAGGTTGATAGCTGTTGTCAAGTTGGTGAAGTTGGCTCAAGATGAACATTGACAGGAAACCTTGAAATGCCCAATTATAGCTCAGATATGAAAGCAACATAGTAGAGTTTTCCCCAAACTCGACAGCAACTCTAGAGATTCACCTACTATCCTTTATAATGAATCACAAAGCTGAAAATAATAAAAGTAAACTGTGAGCAACCATATTACAGGAAAGAAATTATATGTTATTGTTTGGATCTGGAATGTCTCCCAAAAATTCATGTATTGAAGGCTTGGTCCCCAGTTAATCCATTGATGAACTCATAACTTAATGTACTGTTATGAGAGGAGGTCTAATTGGGGAAAGTGGGCATGATTTTGAAAGATATTGTTATGGTTTGTATTTAGCTGTCCCTGTAAAGCCTCATGCAGTCATGGGGCCAGGCTCTTTTAGAGATAGCTGAATATAGATTGTGTGATTGATTCATAGTTCAATGCTGGGGTTAAGGGTGTTGGGGTTAAGGCTGGGTGATTGCTGAATCAATCCACTGATTGGATTGGCACTGCCCTAATCCCAGCAGTCTGGGTAAGACAAGAGGGGCAGAAAGAGGCTTGCTTTCTCTCTTGCCCTCATGCTCCCTTTTCTGCTCTTATGGCTTTTGCCATCTTCTGCTGTCATGAACTGTTGTCCCTCTGTCACAAACTGTGCCATCCTTCCTTGGAGACAGCCAATTAGGGACTAAAACTTCTACAAACTGTGAGCTAAATCAACCTTTCCTCCCTTAACGTTGAGTCTCAGCAATGAGAGAAAAGTAACTAAGACAGGTGTAATGCGTGACCCTGTCCTTCTCCTTTATCATCATTGTTGTCACTGTCATCATTGTCATCGTCGTCTTCCTCCTCTTCTTCTCCTTCTCCTTCTCCTGCTCTTCCTTCCTTCCCTCCCTTTCTTCCTCTTCCCCAAATCTTGGCTGCTATGAGGTGAGGGACTTCATTCTGCCACCCTTTTCCATTACCATGATGCTCTGCCTCACCACAGGCCCACAAACCACAGAGCCAGCTGACCATGAACCTCTGAAAACACGAGCCGAAATAAACCTTTTTTTCCTTTAAGTTGTTTTTCTCAGGTATTTTATTACAGTGACGGAAAGCTAACACATTGCTTTTCTGTTCTCTTTATCAAAAAAAATCTGTAGCCAACAAGTGTAAGGGAAGATACAATAGATGTCAAGCAAATGATAAAAATCACTATTATTTTTCTGTATCTTATGATATTTGTAATACTTTTACATTCATCATTTATTGGAATCTCTGTCCTCTTTCTAGTGAAATAGTCACTTTTAAACACTCGAATTTACATTTGTGATTTTATTTATTTTTTCTTAAAATAGGTTTATTCAAATTGTATACATTTCAGGTCCCACAAACCTGGATCTGCCCTGCAGCTCCACGACCTTGAAGAAACAGTTTGAGTATTCTGAAGCTCGGTTTCCTCCTGACAGATGGGGGACTGCACAGGTTTTTGACTGTTGGGTCAAGAGGTTTACATGAGGTAATGAGAATGAATGTGTGGCCTGGGAGACGCAGTAAGTGCTCCTCACTGGTATCATTGCTCATCTGTTTACTGGACACAGATTAAGCACTGAGATGTTTAGGCACTGCAGCTTCCATAGAGAACAAAATGGAAAAAGCCCTGGCTTTTAAGAAGTGATGCATTTATGCCAATTTATTCTAATTATTCTAGTTTATTCTAATTATCACTGTGGTTTCCTACTCTCATTAT
Source organism: Dolichotis patagonum (assembly GCA_004027295.1). Taxonomy (NCBI): domain Eukaryota; kingdom Metazoa; phylum Chordata; class Mammalia; order Rodentia; family Caviidae; genus Dolichotis; species Dolichotis patagonum. The sequence goes on along the minus strand of PVJX010000283.1, from coordinate 247,605 downwards.
AGAGTCTCTGTGTTCCTCTTCCTCTTGAAGACTTGCTGGCTCTTTCCCTTTTTCAAACTGAATGAATAAAATTACTCTGTTTTGAAAATCACATGCCACCTTTTAGATATGCACCCCTTCCAGTAATGTTGCAAAACTAGAGCTAGAAGTGGAGGGCTCCCTGTGCACCTCAAGGATGCAACAGAACCAGGTTGCACCCCCTGATTTGTAGTTTGGTCTTCTGAGGGATCAGTGACAGAGGAGGAGCAGCTCAGCAAAGATCTGGAAAGAGGCCTGCCCAAGGGCTACATTTCTTATGTCTGTTGGAAGCTCAGAGTGGAAGAGGCCTTGTAGATCTAGGACACAGCATTTACTCACTTCTCTACAGGGTTACCTGTCCTTCTAGGGTTTTCTGGGGTAACCTATCATTTGGAGATACTATTTTCTGCATTAATAGTGTCCCAAAGTGTAGCTTTCTAAAGCCGGAGCAGAGTCAGGAAAGCAGGCCATTCACAGGATTCTGAGGATCAGTTAGATAGCTTTTCATATGAACCCTTTGAGTCCAAGCATCTGCTGAAATTTATTTATAGACTTACAGAAAGGGTCTTGGTTCTTCTACAGCAGAAGCCCAGTGCATTGGCTTTGGTCCAGTTTTAGAAAGCCAAAATGTTTGACTCTTTGTTTTATTTTAGGAGTGCGCTGTACTGGTAGAATCAAATGAAGAAACAGACAATTGTGAATACAATGCTATTTTTTAATTAAAAATTTTTTTGCATCTGGGTGACTTAGTTGGAGGTTTGATAATCACTTGATCATTTAGAGCCAGCTGTATTCAGTTATTAAAATCTCAGCTCTGGAGAACCTACTTAATATTTCTTGTGATACAAATCTGTTTTTGACATCTAAATGCCACCAAATAGGTTACAAGTTCTGGATAATTTGTCCGGAACAGCTCCAGATACAGACTGTGAACTTTTTTTAGGGTAGAGACGTTATCTGCTAAGTTCCAGGAATCAGCATGGTGCCCAGCACTTAGTAAGTGCACAATAAATGTTTCCTGAAAAGAAAATAAGTAATGAAGGAAGGAAGGATCATGTGAGTTAACAGAATTTCCAAAATAAAGTAGGATGTCACCACTGTACTTAAAAAAATTAATTTGGCCTTCATGTAGGGCATATTAAGGCTGACTCTGTTAAATAAAGTTTATTCTAAAAATAAATGTTGAGGGGTCAAAGATATAGCTCAGTGGCATAAGCTCCTGCCTGGCAAGCACAGGGTCATGAGTTCGATTTCCAGTACCCTCCATGTAAAAAAAATATTGAAAGTAGAAAGGAGACTATTAGAGAAGAGGAAGGGGATGGAGGGAGGAAGAGTGGAGAGGGTAGCGGAGGAGAGCTAATCAAAGTATGTTATGTGTTACAAATATGCTAGAGTGAAACCTGTGGTCTGTGTAACCACTATGCACTAACACAAAAACTTTTTCATGCGTTGAGAACAAACCATTTCTTGTATTGATATGGAGTGAGGTGCTTTGCAACTCTCAGTATGTTTACCCAAATGGGGAATATTTAAATACTCATTAAGGTAGCTGACATGTTTGCGAAGAGTGAAGAGGATGGGTCCATGACTTAGCATGGGTTAAGTGATCTTGGGAAAGTTTCCTAAGCACTCTGAGTTTCCTCATCTGTATCCTGAGGATAATAATAATGACGTGATAGGGTTATTGGGAAGACTGAACAACACCATGCTTGGCACAAGTACTCAGTAAGTGCTCAGTAAAATTTTCTCCTCCCACCCACCTCCTCTCCTGTCCTTCCTCTTCTTCCTCTTCCTACAGCTGACTAAACTGGGCCCTGGCAATTTCTTCTGCTGATCTCCAGGGAACAAGTTAGAGTCTATGAGCCACTGTTCAGCCCAACTGGCAGTGATATTTTTGTGTAGCCTTTAAATGTTCAAAGAGAAAACAGAAAAATTCCCATCCCCAGATTTTACAAGAGTCCAACACTTATCATTTTGCTCATTTAATTAGTAACCATCCCCCTCTAACGCCCACTCTCACCCTAACCTGAATTTCCTCATCATTCCAAGTCTTCTGGGATGGCTTTGTGTTCCTTTTTCTTTTTGGCATGCAAGCCTACTTTTATTTTCTTTTTTGGAGATTTTACTGGGTGAGAAATTGACATTTAAGACAACTTCCTGAGGGCTTGGGGCTTGAAGGTGATTGATTTTTTGAAAGCTATTAGTGATATAAAGAAGACAAGCAAAACTCGCCTTTCAGGAGAGATCCCACAACTTTCTAAAGCAGCTCTATCTCCTGACTCCTCTGTGAAAATTCAAGGTCAAACTCAGCGGCGGTGGTGGGAACTTCATTTTGCTCATTTTGTACATTATTTATGTAATACACAGGTTGTGAGGGAGTGTGGATGGAGATGATTCATTGGCAGGAGCAGTGGGAAACAGATTGCAGAAGTCCAACTCCTCCTTCTTGGATGTCCCCTCTGTCCCCAAGTTGCCCCCTGGGCCACTCCCTGCATGCCTTGCCATGGCTACTTGGCTAAGCAGATCTCTGGCCTCCCCGGGCAGCTGTGTGGGCAGCTGTGTGGGCAGTGGGGTGCCCTGGCCCTTTAGAGGTCCCAAACCAGCAACACATTATGGAGATACACCCACCTTCTGAGATGTAATTCTTGTTTTAAAAAGCCTAAACCATAAAATAGCATAAGGAATTCTAAAAAAGTGCGATGACTACTTCCATGCTTATTTTTTGAAATATCAAGTTAAAATTTTTTTTCCTCATTTTTATGTTGCTACCCCAGCTTTTCTGGGATATGTCGGATGCTCATGCTTAGCCTGTCTATTTATTAGGGACCCAGTGAGCAGTACACATGCTGCTTTTTCATGGATAAATTGGAAAAGGATCTTTTCTAAACTTTTAAAAAGTTTTATGCTAATAGGGAAAACTCTCTTTAAGTGATGTCCAGCACTCCCTGATGCAGTGGCAAGAGCACAGGCTGGGGAGGTGGGCAGGCCTAGTAGAAGATTCATTAGTTCTATGTATCAGTACCAGTGTGGGTGAAAATAATGCTGTGGGGTCAAACCTACCAAAACCTCCGGGGCAGACAAAGCCTTTGTTGCTCCTACATCAGAGGTGGTGCCCTAGGCAGCTCTGTTGATCTTGACTGAGGTTCTTTAAGTATCTGGGGGTTAGGACGGGCTAGACGGGGGAGGTGGGTGTCTGTTCAGTGCATCTCCAGTCTCTATCCCAGATGGCAGAAGCCAGAGGATGCGTAGGCCAAGTTACATAAACTGCTATAAAGTTCCTGCTTGCAATTCATTTGCTAATATCTCATTGACTAAATCAAGTCCCAGAGCCAAACCCAGAGTTGGAGTGGATGGACTTGTGACCTGGAGAAGAGCGTGGGAACAGGGAGGGTGAAGAATGGGGATTATGCTTGCAATCTGCTACACTGGGGAAAGTTAACTGAACTCTCAGAGCCCCATTTTCTCCTTTGTCTGAAATACAAGGCTCATGACCTCTAACCACCACACCTATGTGAAAATCAAGTACAAGAATGTGAATGGCTATAGTTCATGGCCATTCAAACTTACAAAAGTGCGGTGCAACTAGTATTAACCACACTTGCAGGTTAAGGAGAATAAATGCATACCCTGCTGGCTGGGTTCCCCCTTAACAGACAAGGTGTTTGTTATCTTAGCCCGGGTTCACTAGAGAAACAGAACCAGGAAGATATATGTCATGTAGATTTATTCTAAGGAATTGCCTTTCGTGATTATAAAGACTTGGTGGGTCTAAAAACCTGCAGGGCAGGCTAGCAGGAGACTCAGGAAAGAGTTGTAGTTCAAGTCCAAAGGCAATGTGCTGGCAAAGTCTCTTTTGCTCAGGGGAGGTCCGTCTTTTTCAATCAAGGCTTCAGTTGATTAGGTGAAGCCCATACTTTATGGAAGGTGATCTGCTTTCCTCCAAATCCACCCATTTAAATGTTACGCTCAGAGGCTGAGAGTGTGGCTCAGAAGTAGATTGTGTGTTTAGCACGTGCAAGGTTCTGGGTTCAATTTTCAGTACCACGTATATTAATCTCATCCTAAAAATACTTTCACAGAAACATCCAGAATAATGTGTGACCCAATATCTGGGCACCATAGCCTGGCCAAATTGACCCATAAAAATTAACTATGAGAAGTGCTGTGGGCCCCAGTTTATACTTAATTATTAACACAATAACTATTCATCGAGCATCTAGTGTGTGGTGGGCATTATGGTTATAATAGTTAGGAGCTGTTATCTTTGCTTTTAAAGCACTCCTATTCTAGTAAGAGGTAATTAAGCAGGAAATGAGAAAGCATGCTAAACACTATGAGAGCTGCCATTTGTCAAATGTATTTCTCTTTGTTTGCATTATCTCATTTAATCCCAACAACATAACTGATAGATAGGCATTGTGGTCCCTGTTTTGCCATAAGGAAAAGAAAACTTGGGTGCATTGAGTGAGCTCTGTGGAGGTCTAGCAGCTAGTACGGAGCAGAGTGTGCGCTGAGCTGGCACCTGCCTGACACCCAAGCCCAGGCTGCTGGAGCTTTACTGTGTCACTCATGCCCTTGGACTGTGGTTTCTCACAGATGAGGCAGCAGGGGAGCAGGACAGCTGTGCAAGCCCGAGGCTGGCCCAGAAGGCAGGCATCGGAGTCAGGGAGACATCTCTGCTGCTTCCTAGAGACATTCCTGCCGTTCCACCCCTGCCGGCTGATTTGCTTTGCCCTTCCTGAGCCTGAGAGGTGGACAGCAAGCAGGCCACTCTTAGAGTCTGAAAGTCCATCTCGGGAAACAGATCTCTTCACGGCTTCATCTTTAAAAGGGGCAAACGAGTGTGCGTCTGCGTGTAGGAGGAGAGAGACAAGATTTGAGACCTTTCCAGGACAGCCATCCCCTCATCCAGTCTGCTCAGAGATGTGCGCTGGGTGAGCGTGTGTACAGACATACGCATGTAGTATTTTCAGACTTTATCATACTTCCAAGCTGTTCGCAGTGGGGCTGTAGACGGAACGGCATGCTAATGGGCGTGGGGAAAGTGTTTAAAGGAAACTATCTGCTAAGGGGTTTCACTCCTAACCAGTTACCTCCGGGCTGGACACAGTGCTGCACAGTGCTCTTGGCCTGGTGTATGCAGAAGTGTGACCTGCAGCAGAAACGAGGAACCTGTGGAGGCAGAGGAAAAGGGGGCGCTTTATGTAAGTGGCTTTTAGACAGATGGAGGATTCATTTTAATTGCATAAAAGGCACTCTTTCTTGAGTAGAGATGTAGGTCCTTTGCAAACCTGTGCTAGACGAATCTTTTTACTGTGGTGTTTCTAAATGCCCCTCTATTTCCATGACAATCGCTCATCCCTGTGCTGAGTTCTATCTGGGCTATTTGCATTCTTACCCTCAGGGTGAGTTCACCTCAGCCCTGTTGGTGCCTTCTGAAGAGCTCTAAGCCAAACTGTGCCTGGAACAATGGTTTTGACAAGTGGAGTGGGTGCTCACACTGTGGGGCACTGGCAAGATTGAACAGAACCAGCTGAGAGCAGTGGTGTTGGGTTTGGGTATGGCTTGGCTCTCAAAACTTGGTGTTACAGAAGTGTGGTCTCCAGCGTGGTGGTGCTGATGTGGTAGACCCTTTATGAGGCGGGGCTAAGGGGAAGGTAACTGGGACACGGGAGTTCCACCTTTGTGAATGGATTAATGTCATCCTGCAGGAGAGCGTTGAGTCTCCTGCAACCAGAGTTGTTGTTGAGAGAATGGATTGTTGTGAAGCAAGACCACTGCATGCCTCGACCTCTTCTGTATGTGGCCACTTTCCTTTCTGTATCTCTTTCATGTCATGATGCAGCCAGAGGGCCTTCACCAGATGCCATGCCATGCTGTTTGGATTTTCCAGCTGCCAAAATTGGGAGCCGAATGAACCTTTTTTTCTTTATAAAGTTCTCAACCTCAGGTATTTTTTTATAGCAACACAAAACAGTTTTTCAGTTGCACCTCAATGGATAGTTCAGTTCTGGGGAATCTATGGAGCTCTCAACCTTTTACACCACTGTCTCCCCACCTGAGAGTCCACCATTCAGAAAACAAATCATCTTTATGACCTCCCAGAATAGGCACCTCTGAGACAGGATCCTGGGTCCCTGCATCTCCATCTTCGGAGCTCTTTTTGGAACCACTGTTAGTAGCTCAGGGACTTGGAGCTAGAAGAAAGTGGCTTCTTGGAAGTGGTATGGGCGGCAGATTTGAGTGTACAAACAAAGACACCAGCTTGGATCATCTGGTTCCTATGGATGTTTATTTTATCAGCAACAAATGAACAAAACCTAACCTTCTCCAGCAGGAAGCAGCTTATGCACTGCAGTATGAATTCTGCCTCAGAAAGAACAAAGAGTTTTGATACACCATACAGGAAAGCTCTTTCCCCAAGCTAGTTATTGCTGGGTGGAATGAAGTTCCCCGCAGGTCTGGGGTTTTGTAAGTACCATGCCAACTTTGTTAATCTCTGGGTATACGGTGCCCTCCCCTGAGCGGCACGTGGTAAGTATTTGTTAGATGAGTAAGTGGCTCTCCTGAGAGCAGCCTCAACCACAGTAATACAACTGCACAGCGCAGCATGGGAAACCCAGCTCTTGTGTAGGTTTCTGGGCGCGGCAATCTCAGGGAGCAAGAGGGACTTGGGTCTTCTCCAGCTTGCTCATGGGCTTCTCCACACTGCAAGGCACAGAGCAGTAAGGAAGAAAGGTTTCCTCTCTGTCCTGACCACTGTCATCCCTTTTCCCCTTGTGATTTTTGTCTTCCCTCATAAATTGCACATTAATGTCATCTCTGTGTTTGTATTGTCACTGTTTACAATTCCCCTACATGTGTTGTCACCTCTCTCTGCAATGCTTCCACACTCACCTGGGGGACCCATGCTTATCCTACAGTCACAGAGCTTGTGACTCTGTGGGCAGCCTGGCTTAGTGCTGGGCCCTGGGGTGGGGGAGTCTACTGGCCTGGAATTCCATTCTGGGGCCGTCTCATGTCTTACGGACCTTAGCAAATTGCCTAAGTTACCTAACAAAGCAATATTAAAAGGAGGAAAATTTATCTTAACCCTATTTTGTTATCACATTTTGCCCATTACTTCCTGATTCACACCTAATGTACCTGTCTAAATATACACTGTCTCTGTTCCTAATCCAGTCTGTGCTCTTTTCCTACTAGCTCTGGCTATAGCAGGCCATTCTGTTGTGGCCCTGTCTTTTCCCCACATTTTACATGAGGGTCAGGGAAGATCCTCTGTGCCAGGCTGGGCTTTCCTGGACATGCAGGCTTCAAATACTCATGACCTGTGCTGGAGACCAGAGTTTGCACTCACATTTAAAAAGGAGCACACTGAAAGGAAGGATCATATTGCAAGGTACATTTTAGCAACCTGAAACCCAACAGTGTTTAAGCTCATAAAAGGTTAATGCTCTATGGTCATCTAAGTGTACTGATTTGCTTGCCTCTTCGTGGCATTGGTTATACTCCACAGAGCTCACTTCCCTCAGGGGCCAATGTCAATCATCTTGAGGGAGTTTAGTTTAGGACATACAGAGGACACGGCCCATGCTATAGTGAGGGTCACTGTATCTTATTGTCCCTGAATACATATGGCTTTTAAAATCATTATTTAATGATTCATAGGTAGCAGAAAATATTTACCGTATCATCATAGAGGAAAAAATTCAGAATGCGAAATTGAATTTAGGGTATAATCTTAACCATGCACAAATCATGTGAGTTAGGACTAGAAGAGGCTGTAGGATAACAAAAATAGCTTGATTTATTGGGAAAATAGAATTAAGATAATTTTTAAAGTATTGTTGTTAATGCTATTGCTATCATGAAATTAAAACCATCAATTAATAATACTAATAGTTTTCATTTAAAATACTTTATTACTAATGTGATAAGCGCATGCTCAATCTCTGCATTGTCTCCCAGCACCTCTGTAAGTTGGGGGTGTTTATCTCTGGTTTGAGAGGGGGAGTCGCCCAGAGTATCACAGCCATGAGGGGACGAATGAGTTACCTTCCATACTATGGCTCCTCTCAACCATTGCTTTCTTACTAAAACAAAGCGACTTTTCATGAATCAACAATACAAACTGTCAGAGAAAATATATATATATATATATATATATATATATATATATATATATATATATATATATTTGAGACAGGGTCTTGCTATGTAGCCCAAGGTGGCCTGGAACTCATGGCAATCCTCCTTCCTCAGCCTCCTGTGTGCTGAGATTACAATTGTGAGCCACCACTCCTGGCCTATCAGAGAATATTAAAAACAAAAACAACAACAGCAAACAAACAAAACCTTTAAATGTTGTCTAGGGCTAGAGATGTAGCTCAGTGGTAGACTGCATGCTTGGCATGTGTGTGGGCTTGGGTTCAGCTCCTAGCACTGCAAAAGAAGAAAAAAGTGGTCTCCAATAGCAGTATCTGAGAAAAACCGTTGCTTACTTTTTGGATATATTGTCCAAAATTCTATGTGTCTTCCAGGGTATTTTCTGCCACTGCCTCCATTTGTTCTAGAAATGTACTCTAGAGGGTGGCATCTAGAAAAGTCCAGAAACTACAGTGGGTGGGGGAATTTGTCTCTTGAAATCCGAGTAATGACGAGGAATTGGAGCTTCGAACAGAACGAGTTGCCTTAGCTGACAGAGTCAGAAGGCCACAGTGCAGAGCTACGCCCAGGTAGCTGTTCTCATTACCACACTTTTCTGATGTGGGGCCTGGATATATTCCAGGAGTACTTGAAAATCTTTAACTAAAAAAAGTTGAGCTCTAAAACAACATATGCATATCTGGAGCAAAGAATGCAGACTATTTTGTCATAAAAGCTCTACAAATTTATAAGTCAATTAGGCAGTATTAAAAGAATTATGGTTTTCCTACATTGTGAGAGCCATCAGGAGATAATAAACATGTCCCTAATTTTTTCATTTGATTAAAATATTGAATATTACTGCACAATTTAGGTTTTATAAAGAATTTCTTTATTAGTTCAGAAGTGATTGTAATCTTCATTGGACTTAGTTCTGCCATAATGACTTGTGAGGAGGAGTTTATGCAGCTCAGCACATAGAGATTTATCTCTTACTTGTTTATTCATTTACTTATTAATTCATCTAGTAAATGTTTATCAGAAAACAACCATATAAAAATCCTTCATGTATTTGTTCTAAAATCACAAGGGCATTGCCTAGTGTATGCTTATCAGTGTTATGTGTATAAAGTCCATGTAAAGAATTCTTTTAGAAATAAGTCAGAGGAAACCTTTTTCTCTTTTGAGCCACACCAAATACTCATCCTTCTGCGCTTAGCCATTTACTATGGTTCCCATCTTGCGCTGGTTGCCAGGGAGTTTAGAGTTACTGCTCTGCTCCATCACAAGCCTTGTATTACACTCATGCTTGATGTAGTTTTCACCCTCTTTTTATGGCCTCAACTTTCTGCTTTAACATCTTAATATCCATTTTTCTCTTGTTAGTTCACCTCAGTTCTTCCTGGGAAAGGGTGATGAAGAGAGGAACAGAAATTCCAGGCTCAGTGCTAAACCTCCTTATGAGTTGCCTACATAGTGGAGATGGATGCACAACATGTAAATGAACTAAATGCTACTTTAAAGTAGTTTTTAAAAATGGGGGGGGTCTTTCAGATAATGGGTTTCACTGTCGAAAAGAGCCGGAGTCAGTGCTGGTGATGTGTATAGGCAATCATGTACCCAACTTTGAGGTCTTTCTTTCTTTCTTTCTTTCTTTCCTTTCTTTCTTTCTTTCTTTTTCTTTCTTTCTTTCTTTCTTTCTCTCTTTCTTTCTTTCCTCTCAAACCTTTATACTATCTTAATTCTCCAGTTATCTTTAAAATGAAACAACAAAAATATTGTTTTAAATTACATAATAAATATTTAACATTGAAAAATCAGTAAGATAATATTATGGTTTCAAAAACACCCATATTTCTTACGAGTGGCAAATAAATACATGAAAAAATGTTCATCATCACTAGTCATGAGAGAAATGCAAATTAAAACCACACTGAGATTCCATCTCACTCCAGAAAGAATGGCCAGGATCAAGAAAACTAACAACAACAAATGCTGGAGAGGCTGTGGGGAAAAGGGAACTTTCTGCACTGTTGGTGGGAGTGTAGACTGGTGCAACCACTGTAGAGGTGAATCTGGAGGTTCCTCAAAAAGCTGGGTTTGGAAATCCCATTTGACCCAGCTATTCCACTTCTAGGCATATTCCCAGAAGATCTGAAAACATCATACCACAGTGATATATGTGCACCCATGTTTATAGCAGCACAATTTGTAATAGCCAGAAATTGGAAACAACCTAAGTGCCCATCAACTGAGGAATGGATAAAAAAGTTGCGGCATTTTTATACAATGGAGTACTACTCAGCTATGAAGAATGATCACACTGAGATATTTATAAATAAATGGACACAACTTGAGACCACACTCATAAGCAAAATAAACCAAACTCACATGTAAATACCATATAGTCTCCCTAGTATGAGAGTTGGTAAGAGTATATAAGATTTTATGGTAATCATGATTTCCCATTTCATTGCTTTGAAGCCTTTCAATGTTTTCATTCATCAGTTGGAATGGTTTTATTCTGTTTTGTTTGACTTTATGGCATGTGATGGTATGAACAGCTGTTTTGAAGAAAACAAAACATTATGGCAGCCATTGCTGGTTTAATAGCGTCTTGCTTAGAAGTCCTACCATGCTTCTACTCTGCTATTACCATTGGTTCTATCATGTTGTGTCTTATTGGGATTTTAATATATGTGATAGTATAAACAAATATTTTTATTGAAAATGAGATATTATACTAGCCATTGATTATTCTCTGTTATTCAGTTCAGAATGTCCTGTAATTCTTTCATTCTTTTGAATGGTTGTATACTATTTTGTTATGTTTGACATTATTGTATTTGAAACTATGCTCAACTATAGCAGAGAAAGAGATATTTTGATAGCTACTGTTAATGTCCAGTTGTCTTATTGTAAAGTGCTGTTTTGCTTATGTTGTTCTGTTCTGATATGCTTTGTTCTGCCCTCTTGTGTTTTATTCTCTTTAAAATGAAAAGAAAACCCATATTTCTGATAGCCAACTAGAATCACAGTTATCATTGTGTGCCTACCTTCTAGACTTCTGCATTGGATCCATCCAATGCATGCATTCCATCATCCATTTTCAAAGTGTGGTCCCCAGGACACCAGTCTCATGGTTAAGTAAGTTTAGAAAATGGGTCATCCTAGCACCTCTTCTTGGAGATTCATGATCCACATTAGCAGAATAAAAGGTTTGAAAAATCTTGTAGCCAAGAAGCCCATTTCACTGTGATTAATCCTAAATTTTTCCAGTGTGATTAAGCATAGAATCCTTAGTTTCTATAACTCAGTGAACTGATGCAGTGTTCTATGATAGGCAATGAAGCTGAGAAATAGTGGGTGTCAAGTGTTAGGTCAGATTTAGTCTATATAGTTGTATTAGATTGTTTAAATCATGTCTATGGTGTTAATATGCCTCCTTGTCCATTGCATTTTCATAGGACATAATTTTTAGTTATGTAGAATTATATTGTGTGCACACCCCACAGCTTATAGAACCAGTGCCCTACATCTGAGAATTTGGGTTTTTCCCCCCATTGTTGGCTCTTGGGGTGTCCTTTATTACATCTAGCTAAGGCATTACCCACTCCTAAGACACTGCATCATACAAAGCTTATTTTTTGTGGGGTTTGTTCTCCATAGACTCCCCATGAGTGATTTTATTTTTGTTTCTTTCCCCCTCTACTTTAAGGGGCCCATTAAGAGAACTCCAGAAAGAGAAGAAAGACAAACAGTAGAAGTAAAAGGGTAGAAAAGAACAGTGGTTTTGCAACTGCATTGGGTTGAAAAATGATTTTTTAACCTTGTGTATCTGTGGCTAAAATTCTGACTTGGCTCCTGGCTTTTCTGTTTTCACACTGTTTACTTTCAAAATTATCTAGTTACCTTCCGGTTATGGCAAGATGTCCCAATAGGGATCATTTTTCTTCACACATAAGTAAAATGTGAAGCAACAGTAGATATAAAGAAAAAGTATAAGTACATAAAAATGCAAGTGATGCTCAGATGTGGCAAGAAAAATTGACGTGATGTACAAGGAACTGAAATTTGGGGAAGACTGGGTTAGCCCACACCTCACTGATAGCTGGCCAGAGTGAGCTTTGCATAGCTGCATCTCTGTGTGCTCCTCACCATGGTTCTGTTTGAGGTCCTAAGCAAGGTTTATTCTTCTTTCTCCTCAGGTTTCACCTGCCCTGAAGGGGGTGCAAAGAGGACTTCACACAAAGGAATGTTTACTTGGGTCCTGAAAGGAAGTAAGCATCAGGCCACATAGACGAGGGGGCGTGGGTCCATCCAAGAGGCTGACCCCACGCAGGTCCCAGTCAGCCTTTCTTTATTGGAAGGGAAGGCACTTGGAAGGGAAGCAATAACACTTGGAACCAATAAATATAAATGAGTTCACTGAAAAACAGTTTGGTCAATGACAGTGTGTGGGAATTGGAGACATATTTCTTCGTTCCCCTCTGGTGGCTGGGAAAGCAGATAGCACTAACAGAGACCAGCAAACAATAGCAATAAAAACTAAAGCTGGAGCATGGGGCTGAGCAGAGACATCAGCTCTGAGAAGGAAAAGAGAAAGAACTGAAAGTGGAGCAGAGCAGAGAGATGCAGGTGTAAACCCATGAAGCCCAGGTGGGATTTTTACATTAAGCAAGCGAGAGGCTACAGGGGAAAAGCAGATGACTTTATTTCTTTTATGACAGGATCGATAGAGTCTAATCGAGTTTTGAATGCAATTGTGGTAAGAGGAGAAATGCCAAGTGGATCCGTGTACTAGCAGGCAGTAACTAGAAAATAATCATGTCCCGAAGGGCTTATTGGAGTGTTGTTCCACATTTTCCCTCCCAGCCCCGATGGGGAGGAAGACTCTGAAGTAAGGGAGGATGGTATGGGCTCAGATTCACAGCCCCGAAGCTCTAATGCCCTGCTTGGGCATCTTCTCCGTAGAGCGCCCTGGGACGAGGCTTTCGGTTAAGAAAGGAAACGGATGTCCGTTTGGAGAGAAGAAGTAAGGAGAGCCACGGTCAGCTTTTGCACTGTGCAGAATCAGATGGCTGATGCTCATCTGGAAGAGGATGAGGTCTGGGGGCTTTCAAAGAGGTTGAGAATAAGTGCCTTTAGAATCTCCCCCACACTCTGCCCAAGTCAATCAATATGCAAATAATCCCCCCAACAAACAAACAAACAACCCTAGACTGCTTCCCATACAAATATCGCCTCAGTCTCCCCAATTAGACATGCCAAGACAATCTACTTACAACAAAGTGCTGCCTCACGTGCTTTAACTCTGACCCAGTTGCCCATCGATTTTTAAAACATTTTTTTTTGTGATACTGGGAATTGAATGCAAGACTTTGCACATGCTAGGCAAGGGCTTTACCACTGAGTTACATCCAGTTGATTTTTAAAAAATTATGTTTAGACAGGGTCTGGCTAAGCCTCCCAGGCTGGCCTCTAACTCATGACCCTTCTGTCTTAGCTTCTCAAAGAGCTAAAATTACAAATATGTGCCCCATCAGGTAATCCTTTTAAGCACCCCCGTATAGGAATTTTGGAGCTGAGCAATGATTAGAATTTGGGTTCATTGATTGAGTGAGGAACATGCTAAAGAGTACAAACCATTTACAAACAGTGGCTCTAAAACTCCTTGAATTATGTAGTATCTGTTTCATAATCTGCCCCATTTGGTGCCAGGTCTTGGGGGGCAAGTGCATGGGTTTGAAGCTGATCATTGCCTTTGAGGGAACTAGTCAGAGCCTAAGTGCAAGACACAAGCCAGAGTCAGGAATGTAAGTAGGCGAGGCTTGGAAACCGGTGCTATGGGAATCACAGGCAGCTCTTACTAACTTGGGGCAGGAGATTGGTTGGGGCAAAAAGCAAAGATGATCATGATCTTTACACTAATTTCAACCTAACTTTGATCTCAGACCAAACTACCCCTAAAGTGAGGTAATATTCTTTTAGGCATATATAGTTGCTCAAGAAACATTTGTGACTGTTTGGATGAATGAATAAGCAAATGTCCCCAGTGGAGACACTGACACTTTGAGGAGAAACAGGTTACCTGATAACAAAGCAAGCATTTAGATGTAAGAATCTCATTCTCTTTCTGCCACACACACACGTTTGCTGGATGGTAGAATGGAGAGAGCTAGAAGCCCAGACAACTTCAAGGAGAATGTGTAACAGCTCATTAACACTGGGATTTCTAAAGAAAGAATTCGCTCTTGCTGTTTCCCTTCTCATACGAGCAATTCACACTAGCCAGAGCACACACTGCTAATTGGTAATAATATTTGTCTTTAAAACAAAAACCTACAGTGCTCTGTTTCATTCTCTGGTGTCTCTGGTTAGTAGCTTTTGGGCCACAGTCTGAATTAGCCCTTTAGAAATATTTCCACATTTCCCCTTTCCAACCCACCTTGCTTGGGCATTAAATATAGAAACAACAAATGGAGCCCATTGGCCATATGGGTAAGTGCACTTTTTAAAGTAGGTGCTTTACATCCCTGCAACTCCTGGGGCTGTTGTCATAGTAACATGTTCCCCTTGAGTTGAAGAATGAGCAGTCCATGGGACCAATGGCAATGTAGGTCATGAGTGAAAAGTGGTTCTGTGGCTTGCTGCAGAGCCCAGGTTGGCACAGCAGGAGCTAGTTAATCCTGTGGGCTTTGGAGGGGCTCACATTCCTCAGGGAGAATTCCTCAGGTTCTGCACTAGAACTGAGCCTGAACAGGCCATGCAGAGGAGGGGAAGAGAAAGCAGGCTGGCAGGAGACCCAGGATGTCCAGACCCCAGGTTAGCCTGTCCCAAGTGGTGACTGTGGGTGGGTGGGTGTGACACTGCTGAAGGTGCAGCAGTGTCCTTGCTGCCTAGCAGGCATTAGCACCTGCGTGTTCAGAATTCATTCAGCATTGCTTCATGAAGGCCCATGTCAATTATACAAAAGTTATGGCTACAAGAGACTCACTTTATATACAGCCTGGGAGTGCATCCAAAGAGCTTCATTCATTCATTCATTCATTCATGCAACACACATTTACTGACCCCCTTCTTTGCACCAGGTACTATGCCGGCCATGCACAACTTCGTCAAGCTACAGCTGCATTGAGCCTGTGCTCAGGAGGGCTTTGCACTCGGTTCAGTGCTCTGCAGTTTTTGTCTTGAAACTAAATCATTTTTGAACCAGGAACCCCATGTCTTCATTTTTCACTAAGTCCCACACTGGGGGTGTGATGTTCAGCAAAGCAGATATAATTCCTGCCTTCCTGAATCTTATGGTACAGTGAGAGAGGCAGACGGGAACACAAATCAGTGTACAAATACTGCTGTGATCTGCCACACGGAGAGGCACTAGTACGAACTGCAGGAGAGAAGACAGATCATCATTTTACAGCTCTCTGGGTTGACCTGACTTAGAATAGTGCAAATGGGTTGAAATTACACCAGAAGGGATTTAGATTGATGTTACTGGAGTGAGTGCTGTGGTTGCCCAGTGTGGGCTTCTGAGGAGGAGTGGCATGTTCCCCTCAAGGCCACGGAGACTTGGAGCATGTCCTCTGTCTGGGTAGATGCGTTGGGTACAAACCTCTGCCTCCAGCCCAAAGTTTTTCTTTTAACTTTTTACCTTGGCATTATTTTGGACTTACAGAAAAGTCAAAAGAATTGTACAATGTATTCCATATATCCTTCATGCAGATTCCTCAAATACATTTTACCATCATGTCTATCTGTCTGTATGGCTCAGCTGACTCACTTTATCATCTATCTATCTATCTATCTATCTATCATCTATCTATCCATTCTATCTACCTACCTATCTATCTATTTTTTGATTTTAAGTTGCAAACATGATATATCGCTTTGCTGCTGCTATGGGGGTATATGTGCATATACCCCCAAATTCATACATTGAAATCCTAACTTCCAAGGTAATGGTATCAGGGGGTGGGTTCTCTGTCAGGTATTTAGGACATGAGGGCAGTGTCCTCATGAGTGGAATTAATGCCCTTATGAAAAAGCATAAGTTGGCCAGGGATTTAGCTCAGTGCTGTAAGTGCCTGCCTGGCAAGCATGAGGTCGTGAGTTCAATCCCTGGTTAAAAATAAAAGCATAAACGATGGATGTAGCTCAGTGGTATGGCATTTATTTACCCAGCATGCGCAATGTCTGGAGTTCAATCACCAGCATTTTTTCAAAAAGTAGATATAAAAAAGCATAGCTTTTCTCTTCTCTGATACAACTAGATGACTCGCTACAAGCCAGGAAAAAAGCCCTCACCAGAAGCCCACTCTGCTGCACCCCCTTGAACTTCTTGCCTCTAGCAAATAAACTGTGTGAGAAATAAACTTTCTAATTGTTCAGTCATTCAGCCCATGGCATTTTTATTATAACGGCTCAAACTGGCCAAAAAAAACCCTGCTAAATTCTTTAAAATTTTCCTAAAAACAAGATCATTCTCTTCCATAACCATAGTATAGTGATCAAAATCAGGAAACCAACATTTATTTATACATCATTATCTAAGCTATAATCTTACTCAGATATCCTCCACTGCCCTAATAATGCTCTCTATAGCAAAAGAAAATGTGATATCATGTATTATATTCACTTGCCTTATTTATTTACTTTTCTTTAATTTGGAACTGTTCCTAGTCTTTCTTTGTTTTTTAGGACATTGTTATTTTTGTGGAGTGAAGTGAGTTATGTTTTTAAAAATCACATGTACTAAGGTAGAATGAACAAATTGATCATTTCATTCTTTTTAGATGTACACTTCTTAGGCAGGTTGTCTTATAGATAGATGGACCCTCACTTTGAACCTATCTGATATTTCCTTATAAGATTCTATGACTCTTTTATCAAAACCTCCCAGAAAAATGTTGTATTTTTCTCAGTTCATAAAATAGGAAATGTTTGTCATTACCTTACTATAGAACTAATTTTTCCACTGTAAAGTATCTCTTTTGTTCTTTTGCAATTTATATGTATCTTGTAGGGAGACGCTTTCAGACTATATTTTTTATTTCTCAGATTTTTACCACCAATATTTTCATTCAGTGATTATTCTTGCCTGACAGTTTTTGATAGTTGCCAAATGGTGATTTTATAATTTTATCATTGATTTTATATTCAGTAGTTGTTTTGCTACTCCCAGGAAAGCAAAATTCCCCAACTAATTCATTAATTGAGCATAAGCATTTTCATTCTTATTTTCTTCCATGGATTATATTCTTTTATTGTTATTGTTTCGATTTTCAAGTTGTCTCCAATTTGGTCCCTTTAAACTTGGCCGTGTTTTGACATGTCCCCATAATTCTTTGAGTTGTTTCTTACTTTATAGCACAATAACATGATCCAAGTTCATCTTGTACTTTCTAGAGTCAACCATTTTTCCAACGAAGCGTGTGATTGTCCAAAGAGGTACCTGTTGCAAAGTCATCTCCGTCTTGAGATTCTTCCCAAATTTATGGAATAGTGCCAGAAAATGGAGATTTCAGATACAAAATTGTTTCAGGACAGTTTCTGGCTCTTCCACCCCCCACTCTGAATTGAATTTGAAGTAATTTACAAAATAATTTTTATCATGAAATTTATGAAAGAAGAATTTTCAAAAGGGAAAAAATGGTAACTAAGTGGAAGGGAAACAGATATGCCAGCCACAAAAGTTGCTGGACTTTCCCAGAAAAACTCGGCATTCAGCATCCTGGCAGCCGAATGAAAGAAGAGCTGCATGGGGAGAAGGTGCCCGGGGCTGAGAGATCACCTTCAGGGATTCTGACCTGCTGGCAAAGACAGGTGCTGCAGTGAGGAGCTGGTCTCACGTGGCCTTGTGGGAATATATAGGCTTGGAGGACAGCAGGGCAGGAGGCTGGGCTGCAGAGAGAAAACAGCAGGACGAGGTCTTTTCTTCTAGAAAGCTGTTAGAGCATATTCTAATTTTTAGATGGGTACTCTGCTGGGACCTCATGGTTGCTATTTGAGTGCTATACAACCATTCTTTTACTTATTTATTCTTTCACTGCTGAAGGCTTATGTAATACATTCTAGGAGAAGTGCAGCTTTCAGGCCCAGGGGAGGCAAAGACTATCAGGATCTCGATCCTGGCTACCAAGTCCGATAGCAAAGCAGCTTGACATGAAGGATGGTATACTAGATGCTTGGGCAGTGCTAAAGGAATTGAGAAAGAGCCGTGAGTTATCTCTTTCTCCTTTGAAGGTTTTATGAAGGAGCTATCATTTTATAAAAACATGGAACTTCAAATCTGCAAAAAGGCCTGTGGAGAAGCAGGGACGAAGTAAAAATATGCATCAAATGGAATTTTCCCCATGTGAACAGACACTTTAGTTCTTTCACTTACTCATTTATCCAATGAATGTTTATTTACCTATGTTGTTCTTGACTGTGGCCAACCCTGAGTGAGCAAAAATGCACCCAGTTTCTGCCCTCATGGAATGCAGAGGAAATGTGGGTGATATAGTTTGAGTCTAGAGAGGTGGACGGCAGCTGAAGGGCACAAGTCCATAGCAAGCATTCTCCCAGAAGGCCCAGGAGGAGCGAATGGGGCCCGAAAGAGTTAAGATGATTGGGTCACAAAGTACAGTGTAGAGGTATAGGGCTAGAGCAATAATTTTAAGAGATGAAGGAGGAGGTAGGAGATGAAATTGTGAAATGATAGGAACAGCAGTAACAATAATAAAAATAGCATCTCTTTTTTTTGAGTGCCCCATTTTACCCAGACCTTATTGACAGAAGACAAGGTAAAGATTCAAACAGAGCTAAAAAATAACCTAGATTACCTGTGTCATCTCTTACTCTCCCCTGTAGAAATGCTCTTGTGGGTAAGTAGATCCACTTGGAGCTGTTCATTGCAGCAATGACTGTAGTAAAACAATTGGAGACACATAAATACTGATCCCTATGGGGAGGAGTAAATGGTCTGTGGCACACCCTTACTCTGATGTAAGTGCAGCAATGGAAGAGCAGAAACCTCTGTGTGTTGGCATGGAAGCTCTCTAAGACAGAGCTGGGGGGAAAACACAGGATAATACTTCATGATGGTATCATTGCTGTAAATGGAATAGATGTGATCTTCAAAAAATACCATCCTAACCCCTTGTGAGAACATACCTAATACTTAAATGCCCAGAAAAATGTTTGGAAAGCTTCAGAGTAAACAGAGCTGTGGTTCCCTGGGGAGAGAAAAGACCCTTGAGTGAAGGGGGAAGGATGTGGAGGGACTTTGGTTTTGTCTGTACTGTCTTAATTTGATTATGGAAACTTTCAAACATATACAAAAATAGGACAGTGTTATACATCTCCAAGTACCAACACCCACACAGTCCTTCTTCCTGGACTATTTTTAAGCACATCCCTGACATTGTATTCCATTCATAAATATTTCAGTAAGTCTTTCTAACAGACGAGAACACTTTAAGAAAAGCATAATCACAATATTGTGATCATGGAAATTACCAAATGCCCAATCATTGTTCACATTTCTGTTTTTCATTTACCATTTGTTCAGATCTGGATCCAATAAGGTTTATGCATTACAACTGGTTGATAGACCTCATGAATTTTTGTTCATTTCTTCTACTTTATCTCTGGCATAAGTTACCAAAAGTGACTTTACTGTGTCAAAGGACACGAGCATGTGTAGATGGTATCAGATTCTTCTCCCCAGAGTTGTAGCGTTTTGTATTCTCACTGGCAGTGGCTGAGAAGGCCCATTTCCTTACATCTTCACCAGCAGACCGTACTGTAAAACTTGAGGGTTTTTTTTTTTTTTTTTGCCAACCTGGTAGATGAAAGGAACAGGTTATTGCAGTTTTCATTTTTAAAAAAAGTTTCAAAAGAAAATGGGCTTGGGGAGATTTATGAACCTGTAGAAGAAAGGAACAATTTGCATTGAAATAGTGATACTGCTGACTACCTTTTAGCATATATTTTGGTTTAATTAATCCTCAAACATTCCTACAAGAACGATAGTGTTTTAGTCACTTTCCTGCCACTGGGATAAAATACCAAACACCTTCAATTTAAAGGAGGAGAGGTTTAATTTGGCTCACAGTTTTGTGAGAAGCAGTCCATGGTCTGCTGGCTTTAAAGTAGAAACAGCATGGTAGAAGAACACGGTGAAGGAAACCTGCTCAACCCATAGCAACCAGGAAGCAGAGACCAAAGGACGGAGCCAGAGATAAGGCTGCCTTCCCTCAGGTCACACCCACAGGGATCTGCCTCTGCTAACCAGTGCTATCCCCAACAGCAGTTTAGCTATGAATTCACTGTGAATCAGCTCCACTAGTGCACGAGCACAGTGCCCCAGGATCCAATCACTTTCCCCAAGCCCTGCCTCTGACCACATGAAACTTTCGGGGGGCACTTGAGATTTAACCATAACTGGTGAAATTATCATCATTTAGAGGAAGGAAACTGAGAATCAGAAGCATGAGTACACATGTCTGAAGTCTCACAGGAGCTGGAGGTCCATTGTGAGCCTCCAAGTCTGCTCAGGGACTGCTTCTGGGGTGCTCTGTAGTGTGAGCTGCCCAACCTGAAAGACAGCGTGGGCCTAGAACACTAGGAAACATCTCCCAGGTCCCTTCTTTCTCTCCTGTGTGGAGCCAACTTCCAGACCAGTGGAAATACCAGCCATTAGTACCAGTGGTTTCTCAGGGGTTTGAAGGGCAAGGGGAGAATGTCACAGGCCGCTACAGGACAGCAGATGCTGGTCCCATGGCAATCTGGTGAGCTCTGGTGACCAAGGTCGAAGCCAAGGAGTGCACAACCTTGGCATCCTTGGAAGCAAAGTTCTCAAGACTCATATCTGTAAACCATTCTAGTATATAATTTGGAACCCCTACTTTTATATTAAAAAGACATATTTCCCCCTTTAATTTTCTTGAAGAACAGATGAAAAAAGCACAAGTCCATCAAATTCAAGCTTCTGAGAATCTTTCTGTCAAACATCTTTTGATTACTGAAATATGGCTTGGCACATTATAATGGCCACATAAGATATCTGGTTTTAGCTGTATAACTGTATTGCACTGAACATGACAACTTTTTTTTGGCCATTTGGTGGAGGAGGAAACTGAGGCATCTGTCATCTCGGGGGCTCTCAATGCTGTACCACCTCTTCCAAAGAGGCCCGTATTAAAGTGATGCTTGATTCAGTCCCTTTAGGGAATGTTAGCCAAGATCCTCCACAAAATGGATGTTTGTCATAGTTTGGCTATTAGAGGAAGAAGGCCCTTACTTACTTCCCTTCGCATTGGGAAGGAAGGCACTGAGTTTCATTCTTCCTCTGTCCTCTTTACTGCTCAGTATCAGGAGATACAAAGGGGATCGGTGCACAAGTTGGTTCTCAGATGGCAAGGGAAGGAGAGAAGGACACATGCAATTGGGTTACTCGCACTGAAAGAATCGCAAATCAAATTCTTTCCAGTCCATACACATGTGTGTGTACACAGCGCGAAGACACTGACTGGGCCTCCAATGAGGTAGATGTGAGCTCTGCTCTGCATTGCCAGTTTATAGCTGTGTGCCTGGAGCAAGCCCATTTTCCACTTTTTTCTGAGCTATGTCCCTAGTCCTTCCAATGTTGGTTTTTAAAGTTTGAGATGGGGATCTCACGAAGTCATCAAATGACTCAGGTTGGTTTTAAACTTGCAATTCTCCTGCTTCAACCTCGCCTACCGCTGGGATCACAGGTGTGTATCACTGCCCTCAGACTCCTCCTTAGGAAATGGTCCGTCTGTCACGGCTGTAGAAAGGCCTGATGACGTGGTTAGTATAGTGCCTGGTGCATAGCAGGTGTGTAGGAAACACTAATGGAATCTAGCCCAGTGAACTCCATTGAGTGCTAGAGGTAAAGATTGTGGGGGTCATTGTGTGCCTTCCGTTTATTATCGTCAGGAGAAGGTGGTGAGGAGGGAGATCTGCCTTGCGTTGATTATGAGCAGGGCTGGAACCCAGCCTTTGGACCCCAGTTCAGGCCCTCATTGCTGTGCTGGACCAGGCCATCCCTGCCTTATGGACATACATGGGCTTCTGTGCAATACTGGCTTATTCTTGGTTTGCTCCCATTTCCTTTCTTTTGGTGCGAGCCTCTAACGAACAATCCTTTTAGAGAACAGAACAAAGGCCTTTGTGGGTTTCGGTACTTTGTCCATTCCCTACTTCCTATAACCTATGAATGTCTTCAAAGATTAAGTTCAGATGAACGTAATAGAGAGCAGGTCATTTTAGCAGTGAACCCTCAGTCCCTCCACGCACATCTTTCCTAATAAAAACTCAACACCAACCCATGCTATCTTCTGGGCTCTTCCCTTTCCAAGCCCTCTAGGAGAGAGTTGGCGAATGACTCTGGGCTTTGGCAGAACTTCAGATTTTTTTCCCATCCTCAGTAGAAGCTTAATAATTCTTCAGTTCCAAATTTAGAAACTTGTATGGAGAGCCCTGAGAAATCAGTAGTAAGACAGCCAGGCTTTCTAACTTTTTTCCCCCAAGCAATCTAATAAAGCTATTGCACAGTCATTTCCCAAGGTCAATCTTCAGCTTTTAATAGTTTTAATGATCTGTTTTAAAAGGCTCCTCAACTTGTGCTCATCCAAGCTCGTACATGTTTGGGTGCAGGTAGAAAAAGAGAGGAAGAAGGAAGGGGTAGACAGGAGAACTGGGTTCAGTTCCACTAAGCTGGGTAAAGGGGACCAGCTCAAGGGCGAGATCCCCTGCTGAACATCCCAGGGATGCTAAGGATAGCACGCTTTCCCCCTTGAGATTAAGACCTCAGGGCCCGAGAGGCAGTCTCCACTTCTCCCTCCAGGCTGCATCCTCATAAGCCCCAGACCCTGGGTATCTTCAGGGAGCAGGAGGAGGGAGCTCAGCAAAGTCAATAAAATTGTGATAAAGACAGTGGGAGACATGAGAGGGAGGATTCTTGAGCAGCTGCGCAATAAATGAACCTATTGAAGGGGCTGAGAAAGAAAGAGAGGGAAGAAAATGAGGCTGCGACTCACAGGGGGAGATACTCCAAAGACCACCAGGGCCTGTGTTAGGTGCTTGACGCTGATCGCAGACAGCGTGGAATGTTCATTATGGTAATGCTAATACCTGTCACAGTTTCTCCTCCAGAGCTGCCTGTGTGCGAGGTTTGGTCTCAGTTGTTGTTGGATTGAGGTAGGAGAACTTTCAAGAGGTGGGGCTGGTGGGTAGCAATGAAGTCTTGAGGGCTCTGACCTTGGGAAGGATGGATGCTGTCTCTTGGAAGGGTCAGGTGTGGTTTGTATGGCTTAGTTCCAGTGACAGTGGGTTAGCATGAAAAGGGTGACCCTGGCCCCTCCCTAGTCTCTTGCTTCCTGGCTTACAGTGTGTTCTCTCTCTCCTTGTCACAATGCTCCCCCACAATGCCACTTACTGTGCTGTGATATAGCCAAAAAGCCCTCACCAGACACTATAACAGAAGGGGCCATTTGTTTGGACATTGAGCTCTCCAAAACTGTGAGCTAAGTAGACCTCTTTTCTGTATAAGCTACCCAGCCTGGGATATTTCATTACAGCTACATAATGTGGCCTAAGACAATACCTGTACAATTCTCTACACCACAACTGTGTACAGGGTTTTCTGCTGAGCATTTGTGGGTACTTCTTGAGTTCTCACAGCTGCCCAGGGACATAGGCTCTATTATTGTCCCCTGGTGCAGAGGGGGAAAACAGCTCAGTTAAGAGACATTGGTCCAAGATCATCTCGTTGGAAGTCTGATTTGCATCTAGACTGTCTGGCTCTAGAACCCCTGATTATTACCACAACTACTGTTTTGTGTACCACCAAAATCCATTGTGACCATTTCAGCAAAATCGAAAGGAGAAAATTAAAAATACTCATAAGAAGAAAATAAAAAATACTCAATAAAAAAATAAAAATAAAAAAATATTCATAAGCTCACCACATAGTCATGGCCACTGAGTGTTGTAGTGTACATGGGAGAGAACACAGGCTGTCCAGCAAAAGCCATGTTTTCTTTTTCCGTAGACACAGAGTTACAGCCGGGCCCCACACCCTGCTGGATAGGCCTTCCTAGCCTACTGGCAGTTAGCGGCAAACAGGTGACGTGGTATCGTCGCATCCCTTTGTTACGCCAGCTTTCCCGAGTTCTTACACCCGTTTATGTCTTTTCTTCCTGTGACTTGTGTGTCCAGTCATTTTGCACACATGCATCCTGACATATTAGTGCTTTCCCTCAGATTTTATAATCTCTTTCAGGATCAGTGAATCCAGTCTCACTAATTTCCAAACAATACTAATTGCAATGGCAATTAAAGTACACACCACTGTCCCATCCTTGTTTGTTGATTTAAGAGGACCTGTGACCTGAGGTACTCCATGGGCCTCCCCAGTCCCAAAGGGCATGGGCTGCACTTGAAGTAAGGCTGCAGAGAGCCGCCACAGTCCCTGCCACAGGGACCCCTGGCTCCTTGCCCTTGTGCTTTGTGTTGTGGTGTACAAGGCCCACTTATCCCAGTACTCCATCAGCTCTGTGTCCTGACCGAGCCCAGCATTTCTATTTCACAGATCAGGACACTCTAAGCGTCACACCTGGTTGAGAATCCAAACCATAGACCATGAAACATGGTAAGGACCCGGACTTATACTTGGCTTTCTCCAGTAAAAGATCAGTAGCTTTTAAAAAGCCTTTTTTAAAAATTATGTTTTCAAAAGTGGCATGTTATTTCAACAAAGCAGTCAGAATAAGCCTTTTAAAACATCTTTTCAAAAATATTTTTTTTGTGTGTGTGCCAGGGATTGAACTCACGACCTCGCGTTTGCCAAGCAGGCACCTAGGCCACTGAGCTAAACCCCCGCCCCAAACCAATTTTTTAAATGGGCAAGTATTTGAATGGACATGTCTCCAAAGAATATATACAAATGGATAAGGACATGAAAGATGCTTAAGTCATTAGTCACTGGAGAAATGCAAATGAAAACCATATAAAGATGTCGCTTCACAGGCTGTGGGTGGCAAGAATGGAAAAGATGAGAATATTTGCCCTGATGAGGGTTGTCATGGTTTATGTCGGTGGCCCCCAAGCCTCATGCCTTTGCATTGTGCATTTGTGATTGGTTCATTGTCTAGCACTTGGATTGGTGGTGTCAGCGCTACACCCTCCTAGGGGGTGGAGCCAGGATGTGATGTAATGGCAGGAAGAAGGCGTGTCTCTCTCTCTTGTGGGTTTCCGCTTGCGGTTTGCAGCCACCATGAACTGCAGCCCCGCCATGCCACCCTGCCTTGGAGCCAACTGAATATGGACTGAAACCTCCTAAAACTGTAAGAAATAAACCTTTCCTTTCCCAACTTTGGGCATCAGGTATTTTGTCTCAGCGACGGGTGAAAAGGAAGTAAGACAAGGGTGGAGGGTCCGAGACCCCAGCTCTCCGGTGGGAATATTGAATGATGCAGCTGCCCCAGAGGACAGTGTGACAGCACCTTGCTAAACTGAAAACATACGCTGCAGAGTCTTGTACAGCAATTGTCACAGCACTGTTATTCATAATAGTCAGAAGGTGGAAACCACCCAGCTATCCATCAGCAGGTAAATGGCTAAACCAAATGTGACATACCATCCAGTGCTGCAGCATGGAGGAACCTCGAAAATATGCCCAGCGACAGAAGCCAGTCGTAGAAAATAGGCAGCTGAGAGTGGCGGTGCCTGCCTATCGTCCCAGAGCTTTGAGAGTCTGAGGTAGGAAGATCTCAAGTTCAAGCCCAGCCCTAGCAATTTAGTGACTTCGTGAGACTTTTAAATAAAAATTTAAAAAGGGCTAGGGATGTAGCTTAGGTAGAAGGTCTTTGGTTCAATCTCTAGTAGAGCAAAAACAAAAGAAAAAAAAAAAAAAACCCCTATGTGGCAGGTCCGTAGAAAGAGACAGCAGATTGGTGGCTGCCAGGGCACAGTAGAGGAGTGGACAGTCATGGCTAATGAAGCATACTTTTGTGGTAGAATGAATGAAAATGTCCTAAAATTAGACTGTGGTAGTGGTCATATAGCTTTTTGCTAACATACCAAAAATAATTGATTTGTAAACTTTAAAAGGGTGGATTGTGTGGTGCATTCTGTATCAGTAGAGCAGTTTTAAAAAGCGAGAGTTCAATCCTGTCATTCCTTTGTTCCAAACTCTGCAGAGGTCCCCGAGTTTTCTAACTAAGAGCTATGTCTGTCCTCCTGTTGCCCCACTAGGCCTGGGTCACCTTGCCTTGCATTTTCTCCCTGACTGAAGCAGATCAAAAATAGCATTGTTTCCCGGGTCCAGGGGAGAAAATGGAGTGGTGAACCTGGATGTGGTATGGGGGAGACTTGAAAATGGGGGTTGGGGCTGGGGATTTAGCTCAGTGGCATAGCGCCTGCCTGGCAAGTACAAGGTCGTGAGTTTGATCCCAGGTACAAAAAAGAAAAAGAAAAAGAAATGGGGGTGGGGAGTGTTTTCAGGGAACAGATTCAGGAGAGAGTGGTGGTTGGGTGGTCTTGAAGTTGAAGGGGCAGCTGAGGTCCTTTCTGTTCAAACTCCCAGTGCTTTGATGCAGCCGCTGGGTCACTTCCACCCGGGCTTGTCCGGCAGCCAAGGAGATAAACCTGTGGCTCTGGGAGGGCAAAGCCGTGGGGTGGTTTCATTCCTGTGCTCTCTGCATAATACACATGTAATTAATCATGTCCACAATGGTTTACAATTTAGTATTTTTCACTTTTCGCAGTCTAATTAAATTCATTTAAGCTTTACAAGTAGGTATTTTAGAGTTTCTCTTTGTACCCCTACTGGGTGGCGCAGAAAACACAATAAATTCATCTCAAGGTGGATACTGCTGTTTTCAAAATGAGCCTCCAAGTCTGTTCAAGTGAAAGTATTATTGCAGTGCTGCATCCTCGGTTAGCTGCAGAAAAGACTGGCAAAATATTTCCTATTTCTTTGTTCGCAGACATTTTTCAGACTTTAAAGAATTAGTGTGGGATCTCAGATGAGCCAGGGAAGGGCAGGGCGATAAGTGACCATGGAGGTCAGTACTGCTCCTAGAACATGCTCTGCATGGGTTCTCAGCTCTCCTGTCTGGAAAAGAAGCCACAGATGCCCTTCTCTGTCCCTAAAAAAAAAAAAAAAAAAAAAGCCCATTTCCTCATGTGCACAAAGCTCACTTTAATGGCAGAGTAATTAAGTTAGACATCTGTGTTGCTCATCCCTTTACGACTCCTCTAACCTACTGAGCTTACCCATTCCTTCCTGGAGAAAAATCACTTCAAATACAAAACTTTAAAGTTTATTAATAATCAAAGAAATGCAAATTAAGGTAATAACAAGATACCATTTTCTCTTACCAAACTGCTGAAGATTTGTATCAATGATTAATGCTTAGGGCTGTGTGGTGTTGGCAGAAGTTTGCACTGTATGGTCTTTCTGGGAAATAATTGGACAGTTACCAACAAGAAACTGCATTTTGGATAACATTTTCTTTCTTTCTTTTTATTTTGAGTATAAATTTGTTACAACATTAGCACTAGAAACTCACCCCCTGTAGTACTGTATCTTAAGGAATGATGCACCTTAAGCAAGTATGAGAATAAAAGGATTTTTGTTCATCTGGTTATTATTTGCTCTAAGTAAAATATAGTCTTTTCCTCCATGTTGTCTTGTGGATATTACCTCCCTTTAATTCTAAAGAAGCCACGCTGGAAATGCTAGACACGCTCCCTGCTCCCGGGAGAACAATGTAAGGCCCAGAGATTGGTCCTGGAGTCATATAATTGACTCCTTCAGCTTACTGGACCTCGTGTCCTCAAACAAATAGAGGTAAGAATGGGGGTAGAGGCTTGAGTAAGGAAGGTTACTCCTCGAAGCAAAATCTAACCTTTCCGTGTGCCCACTGTGATTTATTTATTCTCATGTTTCATCAAGGAAATATTAATTGTGAACATCCTGGGTCTACCAGGTGTTAATGTCCAGTGGAGGAAGGAGAGAGGAAGGCCGCTGGGCAGGCTAGTCTGAGCTTTCACTGAGGCACACGAGGTTGCTGCTGGACAGGATCTCAAAGATCACATCAGTCCCCATCCACAGATCAAGACGCCAAGCCACAGAGCATGGTGGCTTCCCCAGGGGTGTTCAGCAAGTGTTTCTGCTCCTGGCTTGGCCCGGCCCGGCCCAGCCTGGCCCACTTGTATCCCTGGCCTGGAAGCACTGTTAACAATAGCAGTCAGCTTACCAGAACACCTGCCTGCACTTAGCCTTATCAGCATTTAACAATGTAAGTGTCTAGTTGTGTCTGAGAACAGTAAAACTTTATTCTGATTTTAGGTTTAAGCAGCGTTAAAAGTTAATACTAAGGTCCAGAGCATTGCATAGAGTGTTGAGACTGATTCATATAGTATAATTCTGTTCTTTTTTGTGTCTATATGAATTCATTCATTTGTGTATTCAGCAAATAGCTTTTAAATTTAAAATGTTCCCCTTTTCTACTCTAGGGTTTCTGCTCTGTACTCTCAACCATTCTCATTTATGTTTCTCGTTTTTTCATTTTTTCATCAATGAAATCCGAATTGTGAATCTCCTGTGTGAGGAACAATGAAGAAAACACTCATTCATGAGACTGGCATTCTGTCAGCATTATTTTATGTGGAAAGACAGACATTAAATAGTTAAACAACACATGACTTCAAAATACCAAGTACTATGAGAGAAATGAGTATTTCCAAGTGTCTTGGAGACAGACCCCAGCTAGTCAGTCCTCTGTAATTTCCAATCAGATACTCAAAATCAAGTTCACTTCTTTCCCCCACTCAGACTTTCCTCTCCAATGTCTAAATCTTTATTAAAAACATTCAGAGTGGTTCTGAAAATTTTAGGAATAGGACCCGCTTTGAGGAGACTGCCTAAAGCTATGAATGTGCTTTGCTAAGACGCACCCCTTTCTGCGTGCAGTTTCAGAGGTTCCGACTTAGGAACTTCAGTCCTACAGGCATAACGAGCCCTGTGGAAGTGACCGCAGAGCTATGGCTTCAAGTTCTCCAGAGGCAGAGAACAAATTCCCCGAATGACTTGTCTGGATAGTACGTTTTGTGTTTCTGTTGAGTTTTTGTTTCTGGTGACCTTAAGAACAGATACAAAATAATATATTAATTTCTAAATCATTCAACATGTGTTTGTTGATTTGAGATACAAAGAAATAATGACTTGTCCAGGGTCACAACTTAATTTGATGGAGCCAGAGCTATTATCCAGGCCATTTTCTCTCTAGAGAACCTGGGGTGACGCTCGGGGGATAATAGATTTGATTGATGGGAGGATAGTAACTGCATCAATGGTGCTGGGTGATAGTCAGAGTGAAGGTGTGTTTGTCAGAGATGATATTTGTGGCCATCCCAGTGTTTCCATTACTGAGTCACAGTATTGCTGGTGGAGGCTAGGGCAGTGGTGCAGTTGTCTGTCGGTACTAACTGCACAGAGTCGGTAGTGGTGGCAATAATGGTATTGGTGGACCTGGCTGGTGGCTTTTCTGGTGACTTTTTGTTGGTAGTAATAGTGACAATGTGGAGGGGTATTGAAGTAGAATAGGAGCCATAATGGTTAAACTTTTAAAAAATTAAATTTCGGAAATTCAAAGTTAGTTATTTTGATTACTTTTCCAGTATGTAGTTTTTTCACCCTTTTTTCCTTCAGTGTTTTTTAAAATTTTTTTTAAATTTTATTTTAAAGGGGGTAAAATTAAACACAACAAAACTGAACATAAAGGGACATAAGAAAGCATAAATTTTAAAGCTAGACAACCAGAGAGCTTCACTATCTGTCATACTGTCTCTTGTTTTCTCCCTAATGGTTGTCCATATCTTTGCATATGGGGAGCTCATACTAAATAATATAGCCAATCTTTTCACAAGATGCGTAGTTAACTGGCTCCCACTTGCTAAGCTGGGGGGGGGGACACGGGACGGGGACAGGACGACATGAGATGTCTGATTCTCAGCCTGCATGCCAGCAGGATCACAGCCGCCCCCCAGAGAGGGGAGGAGCTCCTCGTTCTCCCGGCACCCCGAGTCAACCGCGTGGTGCAGGTCCCGAGGTGCTGGGGTCTCTCCCCTGCAGGCCCCCCAAAGTCCGCCATACTCACCTGCTATCTCTTTCTGATGAGTTGACCATTCCATTTCCAAAGTTCTGAAATGGCCAACAGACCACAGAAAGAATTCTCTTTAGGCTCCTGTTTGAAACCAGCAGCTACAGCGATCTGCTGGCCTTGCTTCAGGGCCTGTCCTTCAGTCTTTATCCCCTACATTTTTGATGTCACAGGCATTTGCTTTCACCTAGGAGTTCTCTTTTCTCTGGGTCTGATTATTACATATAGTAAAAAAAATATATATATATTATTAGCAAGCTGTATATCTTTGCTTTGCTTTATAAATCAGAAGTATGTTTTATTGTTATGGATCAAGTGCTTACATCTTCTAAAAAGAGGGTCTTTACAAACCAAAGCTCTTAAATCTCCAGGTGTTCTTTCCAACTTGAGTTTCATTGCACATGACCTAACAAGCTGCAGCTGTGGGACTCACGGAACGCAGAGACTGATAACTGCCATGATAATGACCCCTGGGATGTGTGGACCTCCCTTCAATATCCTACATGTCCTTAGTGCAGAAGCTCCTGGGATAAGTCTTGCCTTCTTTTCCTGTTGGAGTTAATACTAGAAAAGTTTCAGTTAAAATGGGTATCAAGTTGGTGTATTTGGGGAGGCAGGGATAGGGCTGTTAATACTGTCAGGCCAACTGCTAGCATTGTGTTAGCATCTAATCTCTGATTGGTGTCTTATTCAGTTGCTTTTTATTTTTCCATCTCTCCTCCCATGTGGGTGAGTACAGAGATGGCATGCTGATCATATTTCTAGGCTGCAAGGGGGTTCAGAGAAAAGCTAATAGACAAGATGAAAGAACAGTGAGCCCAAGCAATGTGGACAGTCTGGGGATCCGGGTCAAGTGAAGCAAGATGGAGCATAACGGAGAGAAATGCACAGCCCAGCTTTTGGGTCCAAATGAGAAATGCCACAGAGCAGCAGGCAGAGGGTATGGCCCAAGTGCCCGGGAGAGATTCATGGGTTGTAGCAAACTATGGCCTCAAGCTGGGAGAAGGGCGCCAGGAGTGGGAAATCTAGAGTATATTAGAGAGGGGAGGAGAGTTCCGCTGCCAAACTTCACTGGGGGTCACATTGAGTTTTCTTTACCTCACTTGACAGATGGGGGGGCCTTGGGACATCATATGAACCTCAACATGTTGCTGAGCCATCAGCAGATCTTGTGAGATGTTTTTGGTTAAAATATGTTACCTCGCACTTTGAGAATTGCCCGGTGATAAAAGCAGGATTGTGTCACAGAACAAGATGTTTCCCGTAAGCCAGTTCAGAGTAAGCAACAGTGACTTTGTGATATCATCCACACCCCAGGCTCCGTCTGCAGACTTCCCCTCTCACTGCCCAGATAGTTACTTGGATATGGATATTTCATTGGCTTTTCAGTTTCAAAGACTAGCTAGATCCCATCCCCAGGGCTGTGCACATTGCTGCCCGCTCACAGTGGAGGGCAGGAGAGGAGCGTGAAGAAGAGCTGTCAGAGAGGTGAGCATGTGCCTCTGCAGCCAGGCCCATGCTTGTTTTCCAGATGTGGGGAGGCCTGGGGTGTAGAGGGGTATTTATGTGGCTCCAGAGGTGAAATTGAAAGAAGTGTTTTACCAGTTGGTGCCATCTTCCAGGGAAGTCAGTTTTTGGTTTTAATCAAGTCAAGATTTCCCAGTCACCATAGTTACCCAGGAGTGAAAGTGTTTAGTGGAGATGTGAGGTGGAATTATCACCTGCTGGGAAGGGACACAGGCAAGGGGACATCTCTCCAGTCCAGAGGTGGAAAAGGTTGAGCTAGAGAGAACAGCTATCTGCACTGACCTGTGAGGTTCCTTCCAATCTAGAGAGTCTATGATTCTAGTAATTAGTTTTTCCCCTTTGTATGTTCCTTAGATAATTATGCTAATTGGAGATAATGTTTCTACTAAGTGAGGTGTAATTTCCAGTTGAATGGTATTTTTTATCTTTAGCATCATTGTCTGAGATGCAGTGTTTGCCTTGGACTTGGGCCTGGTCTTGGTTTATCACCTGCATTTATAAGAAGGAGGTGTCCTTCCCTGAGTCTGGTGTGGATAATGAGAACCTGGACCTAGCCCACTAAGTGGCATCTTTGGGACTGAGTCACATGGCTGCATGGATATTGTTAGACTTGCCCCCATTGAAGTAGAGTGTTAAATGGGCAAAACCACACTCTTGTACATCTGATGACTTTGCACAATAGGATAGAAACAACCCACACAGATCAAGGTATCAAGAAGGAAGTAGTGAGTCCATCTGATGAAGAAAATTTGCTCAGTTTTCTCCAAAGGAGAGATTTCTAGTGGGTCTAAGTGCTCAGGGGAAACAGTCTCTTATCTAGTCCCCAAGAGTTCTTGGACAACATTTTCAATTTTCTTGCTGTCAGTAAAAGGAAGGAAAGGACTTGGAAGAGACACTTCTTGTACATTGTTTTTCCTCGTCTCTTTATATAGTGCTGTAATAGGGACTTAGGGACCTGCAAATGCCCAGTGGGTATCTAAAAGCAAGATGAAGCTTGGTCCCTTTGTCATTGTTTTTGTATTTGCTTCCTTTATTACCCTAAAGTAAAAACCAGCCTTCACAATGTCCTTTTGCAGACCTCATGCTTAGCTCTCCTCAGGGGTGTGTTGACCACTTAACGAGTGTCTATTACAACAAACTAGTGACACAAGCCTTACTAACCCTAAATTTTCCTGGTCTATCACATCCTCGCTCAAGAATAACGATACCAAGATAAGCATAACTAAAGTAATTTTTAGGATATTCAGGGACATTGAATTGCCAGCTTTTACACATCCTGTTCCAGGGCCCCTAGAGCAATAATTGTGAACTTTTTGGAGCTTTCAATGGTAATAAACAACCCACTACAGCATGTATGTCATAGGTTTGCCACCACTGCTCTAAAGAGATCTCCAGAAGTCTCTAATCATTGTCCTACAGTGCAGTCACCCTCAAATCCCAGGGCCTCTAGGAAAAGCTGAGTCTTGCAGCCCACCCCAGGATGAAATCATCTCCCAAACAGAAACAACCAATTATCCCATGACAGGGACTGAGACTGCTCCCACGAGCAGAAGCCTGACTTGATAAAAACATCATCTCTTAGTGACTTCATCTCCGAATGGGTCTGCATTGTCTCCCCAAGTGATGATGACTCTCCCAGAAATTTGCAGAACCTTGACCATAGTGTGACTGGGATTATCTACCCTGCTAGCTGTGCAGACCCCAACCTTTGCCTTTCCTCCCTTTTCTATAGAACCCTAAGATTTCTATCAGCCCCCCACAGACAGACCTTGAGCATCTCTGTCTATATTTCTCAGCATGGCCATGCTGATTAAAGCTCCTTTCTTGCTTCTTTCTTTGATTAGTGTTTGGGCTGGATGGATGCCCCTGGTCTGTGGAGCCCCCTGGCCAGGGCTTTAGCCCTCAGCTCCAGAAACACTTCCTAGTAAATTCACAACAGCTCAATTTCTACTAGAAGACACTCCCCTCACCATACCTGCTGGGGCCACAGGTGTTTACCTGACCAGCCAGATTCTGTTCTCAGGGCATCTGAACCTCAGGAACATAGGGGAGTCAGTCAGTTCCGTGGGATGTCTGGTCACAGAAACAGCACAGTTGCCACTTTCTGTCATAGGCTGAGAGAAATCAAAAAGACAAGTGGCACAGACCACATGACTAACAGACCCTGAGGCTTTGTCCTTCTGGCTGTTATCTGTCCTCAGCCCAGTAACCCCAGGTCCCCAGACCTTTCTTTATCTTTCAATCTGTGCCACACCTCAGATTCCATCCTCTAACTCCTCTCCTAACTTGTTTAAGCCGTTAGTGTCAATTTTTGGTTTTCATAGAAACATGAGAGTCCATCCTCAGCAGGGCCTAACAGGAAGCTGATAAGAATTTTTAAAAGACTTTCACCATTTTTTCCCACATATAAAATCATAAATATTCATTGTAATTTAAAAACATGCAGAAAAGTCAACCTTAGAATGTGGAGATTCCAAAAATGATCCTCCTTGGAGATAACTGCCCTCTACAGTGTAGAGATGAGAATAGGAAGAGGCCTAAGCAGGCACACGCTTGGCTTATTGGGCTTCTCCATGGACTATTTATATCCTTCTGAGCCCTTGGCCTGCATGAATACTTTGAATCTGTACCAGAGGTCAGGAGTCAGGACAGTGCTATGCATTTGGAAATGCAAATACTGAGATGCAGAGAGGTCAAGGACCCGAATCCAGACCACTAGCTCCAAGCGGAGGCTCCTGACTTCTGCGCTACACAGCCCCCGTTTCATCACCATTGCTACTTGTTTTGTTACTAATTGCTGTGCCGAAAACTGGCACATCATCGGAGACCAACAATAGCAGGCACCTGCTGTCGCCTAGTTTTTCTGGGTCAGAGTCTGGGATGGCTTAGCTGGGTCCTTTGCATAAATGTGTCTCTCATAGTCTGTAATCAAGACATTGGCCTAGGCTGGGGACGCATTTGAAACTTGACTGGGGAAGAGTTTATTTCTCAGCTTGCCTGGTTGTTGGCAGCATTTGGTTTCTTGTAAGCCCTTGAACCAGTCAGCTCCCCATGACTGTTGGCTAGAGACTCCCTTAGGCCCTCATTCAGTGGGATACTTGACAGGGAAGTGCTTTCCAGTGTGACTGGATTCATCCAGGCCAGCAAGACCACCAGCCAGAAGACAGTTACTGCCTAAGGTGACCACAGCGTGAAGTGCTATCCCACCACTTTGGGATATTCTATGGGTTAATCTACATTAAGGGAGGGGGTTACACAGAAGTGGAGCTAAAGAACTCCTAGGCTTGTTACTAGCCTATTCACTACAGTACCTCTTTTGTTTTAAATTTGCTATTTTGACAGCTCTTTGGTAATGGCTAGGTTGAAGCAGTTGCCTTAGAGTAAGGTCACAGTGCACCTTGAACTGGAGGCAGCCAGACTTTCAGCTCAGAGCACCACTGGCTGCACCCACCCTCCCGAGTGCAGGAAGAAGGGCTGCTCCAGGGAGAGAGAGCCCAGGTCTGCTCTCCATCCCTTCCCTGTTTCCCATCTAGAGTCAGGGAATTGAGGAGGGGCATGAGTGACACTCGAATAGGCAGTCTGAGACCTTAGAGGCTCTCGGAATGTCCCCCTACTTCCCTGCCCACTAGGACACAGGGCTAGGAGGGTGGTTGCTGTCTTGGGGAGGCTGGGTCAGAGTTAGAGAGCCATGAGAGGCGTTTGGGGCAGCCCTCCTGCTCACGGCTGCGCAGGAAGCGGAGGAAGATTCTCACTGATCTGATCCTACAGAGTTCTGCGCATTGGTTTTATCACTAAACTATTTGGGATCTCTCTATGTGAAAACATAGGAATCCAAATCATTCTCTTTTGCAATGCTTAGTACTCCACCATGTGGGTGGCCTGATGGATCTTGATCTCTATGTCTCCAAGGCCACCACTTCTTGCGGAGCCATCGGTTCGGATGGGCCCTCAAAACCACCCCAGTGTGCTGCGTCATCATAAAAGTATGCATTCTAAATTTAGCCTCCTGAAAAATGTCT
Source organism: Dolichotis patagonum (assembly GCA_004027295.1). Classification (NCBI taxonomy): domain Eukaryota; kingdom Metazoa; phylum Chordata; class Mammalia; order Rodentia; family Caviidae; genus Dolichotis; species Dolichotis patagonum. The sequence goes on along the minus strand of PVJX010000283.1, from coordinate 211,715 downwards.
TTCTGAGTTTGGTGTTTGCGTGTCTCCTTGTGAATTGCTTCTCTCATGGGGCCTATGAGACCTTCCTGAAAGGGACACTCCCTAGCATCTCAGAAGAGGGTCTGGGCCTCTGAAGGAAGCAGCCACGCCTCTGCTGTTACATGAGGGCAGCAGAGAGCTCTGCATGTGAAAGGACGGTGTCTGGAGCCCTGTGGGACGCACTGTGTTAGTTCTTTATCCATCCAACAGAAGGAGGTGTCACTGCCTTTCAAGCAGCATTACCTACTGGCCCTCCCACGTTTCTCTTGCACACTCAGATCACTTTTCACTGCATGCTCTGCAGTTAGCGATGGCAAATCTTTGTGTGCCCCTCTACCCACAAGCACCTTCCGCTTGGTTTAATTCAGGACACTGATAAATAACCTTTTCCATCTCTTCCGTTTGTTCCTTATAAAATCTGAAAAAATTTTATGTCACTTCTGCATAGTGCTGAGATCTTTTCCATGGCTCTTCTGTTTTTAAGGTGGCTATGGTTTTACCCTTCTGATTAGTAAATAGTAATTTACTAAAGTTTTAGGGTACTCTGGCTCTGTGTTAAGTGTTTTCTCGGAGAAACCTCCACCGTAGATTTTTTGTCAATCTTGTTTTACAGAAAGTTGATAGAGGTAGAAAGAACACAGGAACAGGCTTGGTCTAGTTAGTGGTAAATGCTGTGAAGAAAACACTGCCGCAGGACTCTGGATAAGCCACTGATTTGAGCTTCCCTAGAAAGAGGACATTTAGACTGAGACCTTCAAAGTATAGCTGAGAAAATGCTTTGCTCAAGATCATGGGCTGCACCTGAACCTATGCTTAGGAAGTGACACTCCTAAGCTCTTTGCCACACAGAATTGTTGCCCTGCTTCTTCTGTGGGTTCACCCCAGGCCCCAGTAGGTACAAGGTTATCTAGCTTCTCTAGAGGATGAAGAGAAATTGGAGAGACTCCAGGGAAGGCCCTGGAAAGTGATTAAGAGGACAGGATAAGACTGGTGAGAAAGCCCAGAGGAATAAGAGTAATTTAATCTGGAGAAATAAATTCCAGGGGCGAAATTAATGGCATTCTACTGATGTCTTCGTGAGAATCAATTAAAATAGTTTTGAAGGGGAAAAAAAGGATCCATTCTGCTGTTTTATTATGCAACATCAAAGGGAAAATTTACCTATTATTTTATTTAGCTAATTCAATAGATACATAGTGAGCAGTGCCCATAGCCAGGATAGAGTGCACAAGACAGACAAGCCCCAGAAGAGAACTTACATTTTGGTGGCAAATTGAGGGAAGGAGGGAAGGGAGGTAAAAAATGACAAGACACAAGGTTGTTCTAATCAGTGATAACTGCTGTGAAGATACCGTGACAGGAGCATGAGCGAATCAGTGACTATGAGTGGGCTTCTCCAGGAAAGGCACCTTTGAACTAAGACCTTAAATTCTTATGAAGCTCTGGGGACAGAGTGGCAGGAGGAGGGGCCCTCAAGATGGGCATAAGGAACAGAAAGCAGAAGAAGAGGCTGGTGGCTCTTGGGTGGAAGATCACCCTGAGCCTTGCCGCACAGGCTGTGGGAACCTGCGGGGCAGAGCTGTGGGTGGGGGATGGATTACAGGTGATCAAAATGCAAGGTACCTACAAGAGATGCCAGGGTGGAGATAGATGGGGCAGACACAGGAGAAGATGGGAGACCCTTTGGTTGTGTCTTGTATTCTTAGCTCTGACAAAATCACAGAGAACTAGGTGTGGGGGTGGGGCAGAGGTGAGAGAAAGAGAAGACTCCATGGCTGAGTCACATTGAAACCAAACTCTCCAAACTTCACCTCATTTTGGAAGGGGGGGTTGTGTGCTGGGATCACCACATTTTTAGAGGAAGAAAACAGAGGCTCTGGTGGCACTTTGCAGAAGGTCACATCACATCTGATTCTTGGCAGGATCTAGGTCTCCTGATTCCCCAGTCAGGGATCTGTCTACCAGATGATCTGTCTTAGGGCATGGGGATGCAAAAGCTGGGGCAGGTGTTCACCTCACCCCTCCTAACCTGGATAAAATGGGGTTCTTTTTGGTTAGAGACCAGTTCTATGAAGGGGAGCTCAGTTCATGGCACCCTCTCTGGCCAGCCTAGTGGAAATGTAAAGTAGGTCCTCTTCTCAGAAATATTTCTGATATTTGAGCGCTTATGAAGTGTAAGATTCAGGTGTGATCGGAAGTGAAATGGGGCAGTAGTGAGGTATGTGTGTGGATCTATTTTGGGGTGCAAATCAAGGCTTGAAGACTGTGGGAGGGTGGTGAGCTTTGCCAGGAAGTGTTCTCTTAAATGTTATTTCAGTAAGCCCTGAATTATAATCAATCAGATAGGATCATGTACAGAAACCTCTGTCATTATAATCATACCATGGTGCACCTTTTAAAGGCAGGAGTCAGAATATTAGAGACACCTGCAGGAGAATGTGTTTCTCTTCAGTTTTGACTTTCCATTCTTCGGGCACGCTTGGGTGGCACTGAGTCTGAAGGTCAGCTAAAGAAAATCTAAGACATCCCTTTTTAAAAAAGCTGGCATTAAGAAGACAAAACCATGGTGTCTCTAAAAATGTGTGGAGACAAAATAGAGACCTCTTCTCAGAAATTTTTGAATAGAATTTCAAATAACTTTCTAGTGTCTCTTTGCGTACTCTGGTGAACAAATGCACAAAATAACAAGTCTGAGGGTCATGATGCTCTGACCCGGAGGCTTATGGCCATGGGCTGAGACTTCAGGCAGCATCTTCAGCAATGTTCCTTGAGGAATTGCTAGCCACCTCCAAGGCAGGGGCCGATTTTTACGATAAAGCCTATGTTTAGCCAAAGCTCAACTGACAGAAATTTCTAAGACAGAGAGTAGTGATTAGCAGCAAAATTCAGCCTTTCCGAGATCTGTAATCCAACACCTAAAAAGTAACTTCTTGGCAGAGAGAGAGAGAGAGAGAGAGAGAGAGAGAGAGAGAGAGAGAGAGAGAAAGAAAATGGATCACTGGGAATCAGCATGGAATTGACAGAAAAATTAGAAGCTACAGAGAAGTTGGAGACATGGACCACGATGCAGAGAAAGGCATGAAGCGGGGTGGAGGCTCAGCAGCTCCCAGGAAGGGGAAGCTGCAGACACAAGGTAAGTGTCCAGGGCTGCCAGCTCCAGGGAGAAATGGTGACCAGGCCTGTGGTGTGGGCCCCAAGGCTGCTGTGAACTGCAAAAGCAGTGCAAGGTTTTGCTCCGAGGAGATTCCTTCCACACAGTAGGGAGCAGCGAAGACAGGAGATCCAGTGCAGTGCCTGCCATCTTGCCGAGGAGTGCATAGTCACGTGCCATTTCAGAAAGATACTGATATTTAAGTCCGAAACTCAGAATAACTAAAAATACTTCCCTTCAGGTTTCCTGGTGTAACCATGTCACAGTGACTGGGTTGAGAGACAGCCAGGAAGACAGTCACAGACAGACAGGCAACAGGCCAAGAAATCCCTGAGAAGTGTAAGGTCAGGAGAGGAAAGACCCTCCCTGGTGAGAAGCCAGGCCAGGGTTGGGCTGTATGGACCTGAAAGTGCTGGCGTTAAGTATGTGAATCCTTACTCTGCTGCCTACACCCAGCACAGACCTGCAGTCTGAATGCCTTCGTCTGTCAGCGTGAGCAGTGACTTGCCTCTACTTGGACAGTTACCACAGCCAAGGGTAAAGCTTCCTCCAGCACCGGGCTCAAAGACCCACAGCTGTAAAGCTAAGTGGGGAAAACCATTACCGGCTGGTTTCCAGAACTGCAGATATTAGAAAGAAACTATTTGTTCGAAACTACAGAGGATTATTTTCCTTTTGATGCATGCTCTTTCTTTTCTTTCTCCTTTTTCTCTTTCTTCTTTACTAGTTTATTGCGGCTGGGGAATTTTCCTTTTACTTTCTCTTCCCCGTTTTTCTTTTCTCCTTTTAGTTTCTTTCCAGTTTTTTTTTATTCTCTATATTTTTTTCTTTTCCCTCAATTTTTACTTTTATCTTCTTTTTCTTCTTTGTTCTTTTCTAACTTTAGCTAATTATATAAATATCCTCCTCCATAATAGAATCTGTTGTCTCATTTTTCTCTCTTCCTTTCACCTCCCATTGTTAAATTTTTCCATTTTTTCTTCTTTCATTGTTCTGTTCTCAGTCCCTTACACCCAACCCATTATACTTTACTTGTACAACCATTAAGCGTCAAGAATTTTTAGAAAGTTAGATAGCTCTATGTTACTATTGTTGAATCCTTTTCTATTCATTGTTAGTGGAGGTATACTTGTTACATCTAGTAGATACTTACTGTTTGTCAATATTTGGTTTATGTTAGTGTTTATACTAAAATTATAGATATCTTTTCTATGGTAAAGAGTGGTATATTGTTGGTCCTTATGGTATGTCAATGTCCAGTTAGTCTTGGGCAACATTATTGTTGCTGATTTACTGATTCTTTTCAGGGTCACATAGTTGTTTTTATCAATAGATTTCCTCTGTACACCAATGTCCAAATTACCTTTCTGTCATTAACAATACTGCGGTTCATTCCCAGAGAACTGGGTGCTGGGCCAATTACACTGCAAATTCCCCTCCCAAATTAACAGAGGTGGTCAGCTCTTGGGACAGAGGCAAAATACTGTAGTTAGCCATGCCCCGAGTGCACTGAAAAGTAGATACTAACTAAAGAGGTCTCCATACTCACAACAAAGTCTTTCCACTCTAAGCACCACCAGCCTAGGCACAAAACAAACAAAAAGCATTAGACATGAGAAAGCAAGGGTAATACAATGCCTCCTCCAGCTCCCAACTCTCACAAAGCTGATGCTTGGGGCGTTGGAGGGGGGAGCAAAAGCCACATGGCCAAATTATTTCAAATAGTAAGAGAGGCGATTAAAAAGCCAATCAATAAGTTGCTCACCAGGCTCACAGAAGATATAATTAAACAGATAATGGATGTAATAAACAAAATGATTAGGGAGCTTACAGACGATATTAACAAAATGCTAATTGAGAAAAACAAAATGATAGAAAACATGCACAATCAGTTCAGCAAAGAATTCGGAGTTAGGAAAAGGTTCCAAACAGAAACTCAGGATATTAAAAATTCTGTTGAAAGTATGGGCAGTAGAAGTGACCACTGTAAGGAGAGACTATCAGAATTAGAAGAGAGGGACTCTATCAAAGACCAATTACTCAGAGACACCTTGAAGACAATAAGAGAACATGAAAAATGAATCCAACAGCTTCTCGATGATGCAAAAACTAAGATTAACTGGAATAAGTGAAAAATCAGAAGACTGGACAAAGGCCAGCCTGATTTTATGACAAAGGGCATAAAAAACTTGTTGATAGAAATAATAGCCGAAAACTTTCTAAATATTAAGAAAGAATTAAACATACAGATGAGTGAAGCAAAGAGAACCCCAAATGGCCACAATCAAAAAAGAACCTCTCCAGAACACACTGTAGTTAAAATGCCAGATGTTGAACACAGGGACAGAATCTTAAAAACTGCTAGAGAGAGAAAAGCAACGGCTCAGCTACAAAAGAAAATCCATTATAACATCTGAAATGAATAACTACTTCTCAGATGAAGAACTACACAACAAATAAATATATGAAAAAATTTTCAACATCACTAGTCATTCAAGAAATGCAAATTAAAACAAGACTGAGATTCTATCTCACTCCAGAAAGAATTACTATCATCAAGAAATCAACCAATAACACATCTTGGCAAGGCTGTGGGGAAAAATATCATTTTCCATTGTTGGTGGGAGGGTAAATTGGTAGAACCACTATGGAAATCAATATATAGATTCCTCATAAAACTAAAACTAGAGGTTCCACTTGACTCCCCACTGTTCCTCTTTCAGGCATCTTCCTGAAAGAGTTAAAAGCATCATACCTTAGTGATATATGCATACCCATGTTTATAGCAGCACAACTTGTAATAGCTTAATCTTGGAAATAGCCCGTAACAGCTCTTCAACAGATAAACAGATAGAGAAAATGTAGTATTACATATGATAGAGTACTACTCTGTTATAAAGAAGGATAAACTTGAGTCATTTTTAGATAAATGGTTGCACCTTGAGATAATAACTTTAAGTGGCATAAATCAGATACATAAATTTAGATATCACATTGTTTCTCTTGTGTGAGAAATGTAAAGGGTAAAAACAGAGAAAAATGGAGGATAGATATTGGGGAGTAGGAAAAACATGTTCAAATGGAAAGGAATGGGGGGAAAGGAAGGGAAAAGGGAAAAAGAATGGAAGAAAAAAATGGAAAAAAATTATAAATGGGGAGGGAGTTGGAAAAAAAGAATTAAGATATAAACAGTTACAGGTGTGATCATTATGTATGGCAAAAATGTACTAAAAAAAAGCAAAAAAATAAGAGAAAGCAAGCAAGAAAGGAAGAAAATTCATTCGAATTACAGCAGACTTCTTAACACAAATCTTAAAACTGGGAGTGAAGTATTTCAAGCCCTAAAAGATAACAACTTCCAAATCAGGCTTGTTTATCCAGCAAAACTGATGGAGAGTTGAGGTGTTTTTTTATTACAAAGAGCCTGTCAAGAAATTCATGACTACCGTAAGATTCTCAAGTATATCCTAGAAACAGAAAATGAAACCAACATCATCAGTAAGTCAAGTAGAATGAAAACAGCAGACAGGGTGAGCAATTAAGCAGAAGGATGAGTAAAAGGAAATGAATAACAGGGAGATAACACAATGACAAAAATAAGTCAGTGCCTTTCAGTAATAACTCTCAATGTAAATGGTCTCAACTGAGATACACAGGTTAGCAGAATAGATCAAGAAACAAAACCCAGTGATATGCAGTATATGAGAAACATTTAGTCCCAAAAGAAGTTTACAGATTAAACTTCAAAGGATGGAAAAGAATATTCTGTGTAATAGGAACCTGAAAAAAAGCAGGAGTAGCTATGCCAATTTCAGAAAAAGTGGACTTCAATCCAACACTGATCAGAAAATGAAATTAATTAAGGGAACAATTTAACAATAAGAAGTAATAATTATAAGCATATGAACCAAACACCAGTTCACCCAATTGTGTAAAAGAAACACTGTTGGATATAAAAAAAAAACCAGATAAACACCAGTAAAATTATAATGGAGGACCTCAATACCCCATTGTCATGTGTAGACAGATCATCTAGACAAAAAACAACAAAGGAATATCAGAGTGAAATGGAACTTTTAGACAAATGGAGATAATAAATATCTGCAAGATGTTCCACCCAACAACACGAGAATATACATTCTTCTCAGGAGCACATGGGACTTTCTCCAAAATAGATCACATGCTAGCCCATAAAGCATGTTTAAGTGAATGCAAAATTATCCCACGCATATTATTAGACCATAGTGCAATGAAATTAGAAATCTGTGGCTTAAAAAAAAGCCATAGAATTTTTGCAAATACATGGAAATTAAACAATGTGCTTTTGACTAATCAGTGGATCATAGAAGAAATCAAGAAAAAATTAGACATTTCCTAGAATGAAACGATAAACACAGAAAAGGACTAAACCAAAAAAGAGACCAAGAGACCAGGCTTTTTAGTGAACAGAAACACAAAAATACTAATAAAATACTGGCAAACAGAATGCAACATATCATCAAGCAATCATACCTCATGATTAAGTAGGATTCATCCCAGGAATGCAGAGATGGCATAGCATACATACACCAATAAATGTGGTACATCAAATAAACAGAAGCAAGTACAAAAATTCCATGTTCATCTTGTTTGACATAAATTGCCTTTGACAAAATCACATACTCATTCATGATAAAAAGAAGAATCTCAAAGCAAGTGGGTATAGAAGGACATTATCTCAATGTGATAAAAGCCAGTTAGGACAAGCCAATGGCCAACATCATCTTAAAAGGGTGGATACTGAAAACTTTCCCTCTAAAGTCAGGAATAAGACAAGTATGTCCACTGTCACCACTTCCATCCAATATGCTTCTCAAAACATTAGCCAGAGCAATCAGGCAAGAGAAACAAATAAGAGGGTTATGTATGGGAAATAAAAAAGTCAAATTATCATTATTTGTAGATAGTATGACCCTCTACAGAGAAGACTCCCAAAATTCCATCAAAAGGCTTCTAGAATTCATAACCAAATTCAGTAGCATAGCATGTTACAAAGTCAGCACACAAAGTCATTAGTATTCCTGTATGCCAGTAATAAACTAACCAAGCAAGAATTTAGGGAAAGAATAACATTTATAGTGGCATCAAGAATAATTAAACCTTAGGAATTAACCTAACTAGGAAGTAAAAGAACTCTACAAAAAAAGCAAACACTTCTCTCCACGCTGATTACAGTACTCTGAAAAAGGAGATTGAAGAAGACATTCAAAAATGGAAAGCTATCTCCTGGTCTCGGTTAGGCAGAACCAACGTAGTCAAAAGGCCATTCGTGCAAAACTGATATATAAATTTAACACAATCCCAGTCAAAATACCAATACCTTTCCTCACAAAACTAGAGAAAGCAATCTTACAGTTCACATGAAACCAGAAGAAAACTAAGATAGCAAAACAACAATAATCCTGGGCAATAGAAACAAAATCCAATCCTGGACTTCAAGTTCAAAGCTAGAGTGATTAAAATAACATGGTCTTGGCAAAAACAAAGCAACAACAACAAAAACAAAACAAAATACAGACATATGGATCAATGGAGCAGAATAGAGGGCGCAGAAATGACTCTAGGCACATTTAGTAACTTGATCTTTGAAAAAGGGGCCAGAAACTTACATTGTAGGAAAAACAGCCTCTTTAACAAATGCTGCTGGGAAAATTGGCTATACATGTGGTGAAGATTGACTCTAGACTCATGCTTTACCACATAAAATCAAAATGGATCAAAGATCTAAATATTAAAGCAGAAACAATCTGCTGGAAGGTAAAATAAGTAAAACTCTTAAAAATCACAGTCATAGACAACGACTCTCTAAACAGAACCCCAGAGCAGCCTGCCGCCCTGGAAAGTGACTGTGGTCTGGGGAGCCGCGGCCACCCCAGGGCGGGGAAACCAGAAGCAAGAGCGTTTCCTGAGATCTACACCATGTTGGAACTTAGGGTGCCGAGCCAACCAGTAACCAGCCTGCTGCCTACCGAGTCGCGGGCTTAGAATCAAACATATCACACACACACACACACACACACACACACCCGTAACAAATGGGATCCAGGGATCTGGGTATCTCTTAGGAGGTGACCATATTTGGTACAGCAAGTCGGGGGAGTTTCCTTCTACTATCTCTGAAGGCAGATATTTTTATTGCCGTTTTGCTTTGTCCTGATTAATGGTGTTGCTCTATTCAACACTGTGTTGATGTGTTCTATAATGTTGTGTATTTCTTTGATTTTGCTCTACCTAGTAGAAGAACAACTATTGTGAAGACAATGAGATACACAATGTTGCCTGTTACTGTTGTCCTGGTGACCTGCTGTGATGTTCTGTGCCAATTTCACTATACTGTCTCAACTGGCTTTATTCCATCCTGTTTTTTCTGTTTGCAGCTTCACTGTGTGTTCACTTTGTTTGCCTTAATTTTGTAACATGAACAGCTATTTCGGGGAGTATGTGGTTTGTCAACTAATGATTTATGGTTTTTTTGAGGTTTTGTATTGTTTCTACCCTTTTTTCTGTATTGCTTTTTTTTCTCTTTAAATAAAATTTTAAAAAAATACAAAAAAAAAAATAAACAGAACCCCAGTTGCACAAGAGATAATACCAAGAATCAACAAGTGGGATCCTATCAAATTACAAAGATTCTGCACAGCAACCAATGGAGAAAAGATACTATCTACAGAACATATGACTAATATCTAAAAATATAAAAAGAATTAGAGCCCCCCAAAAAATGACCCAATCAAATGACTAACTGAAATGAACAGACACTTCTCAAAGTAGAAATACAAATGGCCAATAAATACACGAGAAAATGTTCAACACCTCTGGCCGGTAGATGATGGTAAATTAAAACAACTCTTGAGTAGCTCCATATCGGGAGTGACGTGTATGTCCATCAATAGATAAATGGGTTAAGAAAATGTGGTATTTATACACAAGATAGCACTACTCTGCCATAAAGAAGGATAGATTTAAGTAATTTTAGGAAAATGGATGCACTTTGAGACCATAATGTTAAGTAAAATAAATCAGGCACACAAGCTAAATATTACATGGTATAAAAAATAAAGGAGAAAGGAGGAGAGAGAGAGGGAGAGAGAAGGAAAGGGGGGAAGGACGAGAGAGAGAGAGAGAGCACTCTAAGAGAAGCTTTATGGAAATAAAGACCTGAGAGGGGCCGCTGGCTCCAAAGTGACAGCAGCTCTCTTACTGAGTGAGGGTGTATAGGGAGCAACAGAGAATGAGGAAGCTGGATCAGGTCATCTATTATTTTATTTTTTAAAATCCTCTGCAATTAATAGTTTATTAGTATCATCCAGGACTCATATATTCAGTATGTTCTTGGAATTACATAAGCAAATGCAAATGGAAAGAATCCAGCCAACATTATACCAAAACAATACTCCATCACAAAAAAGTGTGAAATTGTAAGAACTCTGGTCACTGGTCCATTTTGCGTTTGCGTAAGCTTCCCTGTTCTTTGGAGCTGAGGGCCTCCTGGTTTACCATGGTCTGTTCTGTGTATAGGACTTCGGCCGGGCCTGTTAGTTAGGGGCATTGGTATTGTCACAACCTAAGACAATGTGGGGAAGGGGCAGAACTCAGGGGAAGATGTCCTACGGACTTTCCGTTTCACATGGTGTCTCTTATATGGGAAACCCAAAATACAAGGAGAGAGCAAACAAAAGACAAAAAACAGGAAATAGGGAGACAGATCTCTTGCAAATGAGAAGCAGACCAAGAGGTGGAGGGAGAAGGAAGTACAGGAGGGAAAGGGGATTAAAAAAAGAATTATAATGTATTATGTACATATACCACCTCATCACGAGGAATGTGACCATGATTTACTGAAAATGTGTACTAATAAAAATTTTTTTTAAAAAGTTTTTAGGACAGAGAGTGGTATCATATTTATTCCACTAGGATTCCCTTAAGATTCCATTGGGATTCTTCTCAGTCATACTTATTCCATTTGGATTTACGTGTACTTTTCTATGTTGGGGCAGGTAGTTTATCTTGAAGACTTTTACATATAAAGGAATGTGTGTGACTTGGAAAATTTTATTACAGGCAATCACAAATAACATTATCACGTTGGTTGGCTCATGGGGTGGTTGGCAAAGGTCTGAGGAAATGAATCATGCCGCCCATAAGTTTTAATGAGTTAAAGAAGGGAACAATCATCTTGATGTTCAGAACTGTCTGGTCTCACTTGAGTGGGAGTGGCCAAAGGCTTTATTTTATGAACAATTTAGTTTCCTTCGGAAGGACACAGTAGATTGGGTCATATGGTTTGCTTAAAGCTTCAGGCAAGGTATTATGCCAAGGAGTGTGAGTTCTGGTCTTGTTCACGTGGCAGATTGAGGTTTCACACTAAGAGATATCCACAAGGTAGGGGCTTTTAAAGGACTCAGAATTCAGCCACCTCCAGCAATGGAGTTACTTCCTCCAAAGGAGAGATGCAAGTCCATCCTCATGCAAGTCAAGTCCTGGAGAGGAGCTTGTCTGCTTTTTAGCTTAGCTTGCCAGGTTTTAGCAGAAGCCGTGATGATCGAACCAGCAAAATACACTCTGGGAACAAAACATTTACTGCATGAAGGTTTCTTCACCTCTATAAAGTGGCACTGACACTCTTCCTTAGAGATCATGTAGATAGCTATGGAGGTATTTAGTTTTAGGGCCCTAACCACAAAATACTGGGGAAATGTATTGTACTGTTGGGACCCGGAGAAGATTAACTATCAGTCGCCTCAGGAAAACTCTAGGTATGACTGATGCTGCAGTAGGAAGATGCGAAAGCAGAGGAGAAATGTAATGCTCGTTGACTATTTGAATTAGGCAAGCACATAAACTGGAGTCCCGAGAACTGACTGCTTGCCCAATCTAGAAGGAGAACTAGTGTTTGAACTCAGGTCCACTGCTAAGCCCACTACATTTCCACTGTTCCATGGTCGATACAAACAAGCTTTGGCAAGTTGATGGGCATAGTGGGGACAGAGTAGAAAGGGATTTCTGGCATCCCTTTTTGGGGTATCTAGTATAATCTACGATGCATGATATTAGTGGTGAGCAGAGAAGACCTTTTCCACTTTTTTGTCCATTCAGGTGATTGGTAGAACCACATCACTTCTGGCTCCAACTCAGTGTTTGTCTGGCCGAACATAGCTTTGCTGTGTATTAGATGTGAGTTGTGTTTTCCTTTGTATCAGAGCTCGACCAGGTGGTTACCAATCTGCTGCATTTTCCTGGGCACACAGCAGAATTGTATTTCCCAGATTCCTTGCAGCTGTGTGGAGGCATGGGCCTAAGTTCTCACCAGTGAATCCAAGGACAGATTGGTGCCTCCGAGTGAGAGCAGTATTGCCTTGACCACTCACTTTGCCCTTTCACAACAACTTTGAATATAGTGCCATGTGATGTGGAGAGCATCGTGCCCTAAAGAGGCCTGGATTTCTGACTCAGAGCTGGTGGAGAGCTGCCAAAGGAGCTGCCCAGCCAGAACATCTCTGCATCTGACTTTGCATGAGTGAAAAATGCAACTTGTGAAGCCCTGGATATTTAGGATTGCTCATAATGGTAGCTAATATTACCATCCCTGATTGATGCAGGCATCCAGGGTCCATTCCCTTTCAGAGAGAAATTGCATCCATCTCAGCCATGTGCTCCAGCGATACATAAACAACAAAGTCTGATCGGTGAGCCTGCACTCCTATCCCTCACCCCAAGCCACAGTGGTTGGTTACAGATGGGACAGTGAGCCAAGAAGCGTCTTTGCAGAAGGCACTTCTCTGCTGAATTTGAAACCATGAAGACAAAACAAAGCAGCTGAAGATCCAGTGATGCACTCAACACCACAGCTTCCTTCTGCAGGCAGTTTCCTAAGTCACTAGGCCTCATCTATCCAATTTCAGAACTAGTGAATGAGTGAATGTTCTCAGAGGTCACAATCCAGAGGAGAGTGAGATATGACTCAGCCACGATCCCATAGTGGTTGGAGGAAGGTTTCAAAGTTATGGCACCATCCAAACTGGAGCTGCACATTGTTTCCTGTGGAACCCTTGAAAATGGGATGTATGTGAACAAGTGACCATAAGGCCACCTCGCATAATGAGCACAAGTTGCTGTACAGGATATATGAATGACTATGTCTGTGAATTATTTGGTGGATTTCTTTGGCAATCAGCTGTGGTCTATCTTGAATTCTTCCTGAATGATGAAGCTCCATTATCACCCCAAGAATGATTGTACCATTACTTAGGCTCAGCATGAAAGCTTTCATAATTGTAAGTGGAGGAAAAAAGGTCTTTGTAAGACAGAAATGATATGCACATTTTGCATGGCATTTAAGTGTTAACTTTTCCTTGACCCAGACACATTTGTACCCTTTTGACTTGTGCAAATTCAGAATGGGTGAATAAATGGCAAAGTTGAATAGTTTGGGACTAAAAATTCAAATTTGTTGGACAATAAAAATAATAGCCCCATAACACTGAAAAGTCAAGGTAATACTGTATTGACCCAGTAGTGAGGGAAGGGCTTCCAAGGTGATTTCTCCCAATTGCAATGACTTTCCTCATGGAGTATCGTTTTGTCTATTGGCTTCACACCATTGGTAGCCATAGGATGGCTGAATAGTTCCAGGCTTTTTCATCACTCTATGCACACTTTGGGCTGAGAGAGATGGGGCTCTTTCCCTGGCCTTTGCAAAGGAAGAGAACTATTTTTTTTGTTTTTTGCCAGCAAGAGTCAGCAGTGTCTTACCTCTGCCTGTGTTTCTGGCCAATCACTGTAGCAAAAATGTCAAAGGGTGGGTGCTGATTGTCTTAAGCCAGTCAAGGTCCACACACTGATGGGGGTTTCAACATCACCTAAATTGCATAGCCAGATATGGAGGAAGGGTGGTTTCCCAAAGGAAATATGGAGAGTTGTTTCCAAGAAGAGGGATATGAGTGATGGGCAGTAGGTAACAGGTTTCTCCCACAAACCAGAAGTGTATGAGTTGTACTAACACATTATCATTCTCTCTAACTTCTTTGAAGAGCCATTTTTAAAATTTTGATACATTGAACTTGTCTCTAAGTGTCTTAGTTATTTTTCTCATGGCTGAGACAAAATACCCAGCACCCAAAGTTAAAGGAGGAGAGGTTTCTGTGGCTCACAGTTTGTAGAGATTTCAGTTCATAGCTGGCTGGCTTCAAGGCAGAGTGGCATGGCAGAGGGACACTGCGAGGAGAAACCGTTCATGGCAGGTGGAAGGCAGCAAGGTATCAGGCTACAAGTGACAATAGCAGCTCCTTTCTGTCCCCTCATATTCTATCTCAGCTACCCACCCTCAGGGTGGTTAGCATGCACACCCAGAACTATGACAAATCAACCAGTGGACTGATTTAGCCCTGAAACCCAGCACCACACACTCTAGATCCAGCCACCTCTGAAAAGCCCCACCTATGACCACCTGAGGCTTTGGGGGAACATCTATGCCCAAACCATAACACTAAAAGACAGAAAATTGGCAATAAACATGATTTAAAGAATCATGATAAATAAAGATTATTGGTAAAGTTAACACTGGTCCCAATAGTAAGTCTCCATATTTGAGAGGTGTAACACAAGAGTTTATTTTTCAAATTTTTTTCAATTTTCATTTTTTAATAGCACATGTTTGCTCACATGATTACACTCCTCCTGGGGAATTACTACAAGTGCATAACACGTCTCAAGGTTTTAAAACTCTTTTCCTCTCCCTTCGCATCCCCTCCCTCCATCTCTTGGTTTTCTTCCCATTTACAGAAGATCTATCTTCTTATTTTTCTATTATCTATCTTTTACTTTACTCTTTGTTTATATTTTGGATTTCCTCATATAAGAGAATCCATGTGATATTAAGCTTGTATGCCTGATTTATTTCATTTAACAGTGTGGTCTCAAGGTATATCCATTTTCCTACAAAGGACTCAAGTTTATCCTTTATAGCAGAGTAATGTTCTATCATGTGTAATTACCACATTTTCCTCATCTGTTGATGGACATTTAGGATGCTTCTAAGAATAACAGAAATTTAGTTCTTGATTCATTTAATGGTGCTGGCCTAACAGGTGATTTCTCACTCTAATTTAGAGACCCACGTTTTTTCTGTATTATGCCACAGATAAAGACTCAATACTACTTTGTTCCAGGAAGGGATAAGGACTGTATCATGGACTGTAGAAGTTTTTTTAGGGTCCAGGCCTCAAGGAATACCCATCACTTTGGCTCTGATTCTATGGGGTAGAACTCAGTCAACAGGCTACCCCTAACTTCAAAGGAGACTAAGACATGCCATCTAGCAGAGTCCAGTAAAAAACGGGGAAAGGGTTAAAATGAAAGAAAGGAAAAAAGTGATAGAATTTCATCTAGTGCATTTGCTAGCAAAGAAAAATTCCATCTAAATCAAAATGTATGGGGCTGGAGATGTAGCCCAGTGGTAGAGCGCTTGCCTAACATGCCATGAGTTTTGTCCCTAGCAGTGCAAATGAATGAATTAATTAAAATATTTTAAAAAGGTATAACTAAGATGATAAGGGAGAATAATATATTATATTGCACTATACCAATACAAAGACTTTAAGCTTTGATTTGTATGGAACTGACATTTACAAATAGCAATTTTACATGGTTTGACATAAAAACAATTTGACATAAAATCTAGAAATGGAGAAGCTGAGAACATATTGGGAGTAACTCCCATTGAATATTATGGGATCTTAATTTTCAAAGGAACGTTTTTGGAGGTCTGATTTATATAAAGTAAAATGTCAGCATTTTAGGTATATGACTTGATAGGTTTTGACAGCCTTATTAAATTTTTGATGGAGAAAATATATAGGGAAATATGTCTATACTACCACTATCCAATGAGGAGTGTTAAGGGAATGTTTGAAAACTTCTATAAAACAATTTCTCTTGGAGTTAATTAACAGTAGAAGGGATTTTCATTCAAGTCAGATTATTATTTCAGTTCATGACTTCAGTCTTTGAGTAGGAACACAAAGCCTAGGATGATTATAAATAACAGGCTTCTGATAAACCATGGTATATGTTGGAGAGTGAATAGATTTGGAGCTGATTTCTGTCCCTTTCCATCTGTAAACCTGGGGCATTCTGAGCCCCAACTTTCTCTTCTGTGAAATGGGACTGATATTGCTTGGTGGGGGTTGTATAAAAGTTAAAGGAGATAATGCATGAAAACAATTCAATAATCAGCACATAGCATGTGCTCAGTGTACATTATCTGTTATTATTGATTATTTATTTCTCATTAGAGAAATACTTATTCTGAAAATCTCTGGCTCTGTATATTATATAGATGGACAAGTTCCCAAATAAATTGTACTCAGCTTCGCTTCTGCATCAGTTTTTTATTCACTCTCCTATTATTTTTACAAGATATTTTGAATTCTTCATAGAAGCAAGAACCATAGTAACAAGCTTTCAGCTTCATTTTGCTTCGGCAATGATCATTAGTGGAGTTATTATGATACTTTTTTTTTTGGCAAGACAGCCTTAAGCTGTGACTACAAATGCTTTTTCAAAATTCCCTGATTTATTTTCTGTTCAGATGAACTCCTGTGTCTCTGTTTTCACATGTTTTTGATGAATGGATGATGTTGGCTTTAGACATTCTCAGCCATCCTGGGCATATTCAAATCTAACCAGTGGCACCCATCAAGTGGAAACAAGGAGGGGAGATCCAAGGAAGAAAAGATATTGCAGACTGTGCGTCCTCGTGTGCACCTGCTAACGGAGTAGTTTTAGTGAAATCTATAGTCAGCCTCTGATTGTAAAGGTTCTTCCTTAAAAAGAAAAGGGGAAAAAAAATCACATTTACTTCAAAGAACTCCTGCCTGATTGAGTGGAGAAAAAGTGACCTCATTGCTTTGATCCTTTCCCTGAGAAAAACAACATGAAAAGAAAAGCAAAAACAAGGCTTAAAATGTGGGCTTTGTTGAGAACATCATTAGGAGTGTTTATTGGCTGCAGCAAACACATTCCAGCTCCGGAGCGTGCAGTAAGGTTCATCAGAGAAAGCCAATGCAAGGCGAAAGCTTCCACCTGCTTCTGCCTGGAAGGCCAGGCAGTTGACGCTGGGCCATCTTCCTTTCCAACACAGGGAGCAGGGACAGTAAATTGCAAACCTCCTTTGTCAGTGGTGAGGCCAGGCTTTAGAACTACACTTGGATTTTTTTTTTTTTTGAGGTTCTGTTGTCCTTGGTATTCATTCTCTGATTTTTTTCCCCTTGAAGAGAAAAGCTCTTGGAGAAGCTGATGAAAAGGCTTTAAGTCAGAGGAGAAACTGTTTTGCCAAAATTCTCTTCAAATCCAGAGTACTAGAGATAGTCAATACACTCCCAGTGTGGGCAGAGTTACCTTCCTGTACTTCTAGGACCACTTCTCATCTGGTATGCATGGCCTCTGTCCTTCACAGATAATCTGTAAAGTTTGGATTACCTCATGAAGGTAATTTATTTTACAGTAGGAAATTTCCAACAGAGACGCTGAACAGACAAAATACAAAGCTGAATAGTACAGCAACTGTCTGCTATGAAAAGACAAAAGGCATACTGTAATAGTAAGCTGATACCAAAGAAATACTATGCCATTTGGGGAATGTGTGAGAACTCTGCTTCCTGAGCATACGAAGGAGCAGGGTGAGGGCTGCAGCCATTCCACACAAGCCACACTGCCGTAAACTCCAGGAAGCCTGTAGTTGGGCTTTCCTCTAGCACTGGGTGCCCGTTGCTCAGCCTGGGACTGGTATACGGCAAATAATTGGCCGTTCCATGAATAAATGAGTGAATGAGTTACCCACTGGTAAAGGTGCCCAGGAGACTAGACTTTCTGGATGGAGTCTACTTTCAAACTGGGCCAAAATAATCAAAAGTCTCAGAACAGTTTTTGAGCAGGAGGGATCTCTGTCTTTCCTACCATCCATTCTGATGACATGTACAATTTCTCTTTTGCCTCATTTCCTGACCTGGACGTTCAATGAGGGCAGAGTGCATGTCTTACTCACTTTTTTTTTTTCTCCAGAGGGTTTGGTGCATGATATGTGACTCTACATGATTCTGAACCCATGAAAAAATCCAGACCATTATCTCTTCCACCTTTGTCATTGCCACCTTTCTCATTGTCTGTATCATGTTTGTCATCATCCTTGCTGCCACCTTCCTCAGTTTCATCAATCTCCATCACCTTCATCACTATCATCTTCTTTTTCTTCTCTTTCATTATTTCATTTTCCACAATGATAGTGCTACACTGATATCTAAGGACTTCCCCAGGCATGATCCTACAGCAGCTGTGTACTCATGTTCTCTGTCTGAGCCAGTTAAGATTTATAGTGAGAGCGACATCACTTCTTTTTCTTGGGCACCTTCATTGGGCACCTCCTGCTATGGATGGCTTTTGGTGCCATGAAGAAACATAAATGAGTATTTATTATAGTAAAAGAGAAATTAGTGAGATCACTTCACAAAATAATCTATAATTTTAAAAAAAACCTGAAAACAAGGTTACATTGCTTTTAGGAATGTAAAACACTCACCTTTGACCATATTTCAGCCAATGTTTTTAATACAGAATATTCCAATTCTTAAACATTGCTTCAGGCCCTTGTTTCTCTTCTTCAAGTAGTGAACTGAGTGTATGAAGGTGGTGAAAGCAGCTTTCCTCTCCCACAGATACCAATGCACTGAAAGAGACATTTTGCCACACCAGGACCTGTCTTCCCAAAGACCCACAGATCCCTTTGTGATGGTTGGTTGGTTGTGTCAACTTGAGCAAGAGACGCTGAACTAAAAGGCTCAGCAATTCCCCACCCTAGTGGCTTGTCAGCTAAATGGCATAAGGGGGAAATGAAGAAGCATGGATCTGCTTCTGTGTCTTTGGAGGAGCTCCATCCTTTGTCCCCACCTTGGATGTCACCCTCTGGTTTCCAGCGCAGACTCTGTGGCTTCCAGCATTGATTCTTCAGCCTTCCATTGCATAGCCATCAATCTCCTGACACAGACTTGCACTGGGCACTGCAGAGAGCTCCAGACCTTCGACTGAATCTTTGGTCTCCAGGGCAGACAGACCCTCTGCACTCTTCCTCATCCAACTCTTTGGATGCCGTTGTAAGCCAATCTTGTAAATTCATATATATTTGTGTATCTTCTGTTGTATTTGTTTCTCTAGTAGACACTGATACAGCCTTTCTTTGATCATTTTGGATTCTTTGCTGGGTTTCAGAGCATCCTTTCTCTCTGGCTTCCTTTTTCAGAAGCATGATGTGAAGATTCATGGAATCAAAGACAGCTTTTTTGTTTTCAAATAACTCTTTTAAATAGACTTTGGGTGAATAAGTTCATGTAACTCAGCATCTTTCCTACTTAAAGAGATAGAACTGCCTTGAGCCTGGTCTAAAATGAAAAAAGTTTGGGGCCTTTTGAAGCAAACATGATCTTAGAACTGAATCTTTACACCACCAAATCGTGGTTCTTCGGTATTTGTATTATAATATTACTGAAAAGTAGATTGCAGAAAAAATGGGTATAAGTTTCTCACGTTTTTATAAACAAAAAACTAATTTATCAGTTAAATTAAAATAAAAAATGAAACCAAAAAAATTCAAATGAACAATGATATAGTTTTTCTGAGCTAAATCACTGCTTGAAAAAAGGTAGTTAAGGAACATACTGCTAAATATTTTTTAAAAAGCCATCTTGGATTTTTGTGAGTACCTTTGGTCCAAATGCAATACATTATTTATTATTATATCCAGTTTGGCTGGTTTTTTTTTTTTCACTAGTCTTTGACAAAATAGCATCTTTTGTTGTTCATGCAGATGTAAACACAAATGCAAATTCAGGCCTTGGCATTATTTTGGATAAGTTGGCCATCCAGGTAATTACAGAATGTACTTTTATTTATGTTTTTAAAATCAATAGGAAAACCATAAATTAAAAAAAATTTCCCTAGAGCTCACAGTTACCCATAAATTCATCTAAGTAACAAAGTAAATATGGACTTAGAGTTAAATCATTAAACTCATACTTTTAATGAAAAGGTTTTGATTGGAACACAGAGACTTTAAAATGTTTTAGGATGCTTTTGAACTCTTCCCATGAGTATGTTGGGCTTGCTTATAGTTTATCAAATAGAGAACAAGCGTTTCAACAGAGTTGTGATAGCTAGCAGTTGTGTCAACTAATTGGCTTAGCGTAGTTCTGGGTGTGGCTGAATAGATTAACTGAAAATGGAAGTCACACTTCAGTCAGTGTACCTGACACCAACCAATGGGCTTATAGCCCGGATGTAATAAAAAGGGGAAGAAGAAGGAAGTTTCCCTCCTGTTTCTTCAGAGGAGCTGTAGTCTTCACCTTGGATGTGGTCTCCCGACTTTCAACGTAGACTCTTCCAGTGAAGACCTGCTAGTGCAGTTCTTTTGGCTTCCAGATACAGACTTTCATAGGACTCTGCAGTGAGTTCCAGGCCACTGACTTTTGACTGGAGTCTTCAGATTTTTGGTGCACAAACAGCCCTTCTGTTCTCTTCTACACCTGAGTCTGCAAGTGGCCATTGTAAACCTACCTTGTAAAGTTGTATATATATACACGTATGTATATATCTTACATTAAATATATGTATATATCTTATATTAAATATATACATATATATCTTAAATCTGTTTCTCTAGTGAGCACTACTATAGGAACATAAACAGCTTTTGAAGAAATCCAAGATCTTGTTTTTAGTTTTCTTCCATACAATCAGTGTAAGTTTGGTTATAGAGCAGTAACAAATGATCCCCAATCATATTGGCTTATCCTAACAAAAGCACATTTCTCCAGTGATGATAAAGGGCTTCTCTGTTCATTGTGGTCACCTAAGGACTCAGGCTGATGAAGACTTGGTCTTGACATATACTTGTGTCATCTGCCTGACTAGGAAAGGATATGTGATGACTCATGCCTTCGCTTCCTAAACTTCAACGTTTCATACCCAAATTATTGGCCACTAACAGTTACACAGGCAGCCTAACTTGAGAGGAGATAGGGAAGTACAGTTCTACGACATGCCCACAGGAAGAAGACCCTGAATGATTCGAGTCCTTTCCTTGATCATTGCTCACTCATTACGAAGGCAGGCCTGATAGAGAACGATACTGCCTCTTGTATCTCTGCTAGGGTGCCTACCTGCATTGCCTCTGTAAAAGTGCCCCTGACACCCTAAAGGGAAAACAGGTAATGCAAAATAAGAAGGTCAATCCATTACTTTTGAGTGGTAGAGAGAATGCACGTTTGAGCAAAGATTAAACACAAATGCAAGTTTTATCTTTAACAGTAATTAGTAAAAATGATACCATCTTTCTTCCTTGACTAAAGCTTATCTAAAGTGGTTGTGATAATACGAAGGTTAAGTTTTGAATCTTGTGATCAATATTAGGTAGCAAACAGCTCCCAAACCTTTTAGGGGTGCATGAACAATTTAAGGGTACTTGATAATTATCACTTATGTGGTGGCTATAGTTACTAAGGAAAAAACTCTATGAGTATCTTTGTATTTTCACTTTTTTATTTTTAAGTGGCAATGGGATCAAGCATAATTATGCATGTAGTTTGTATTTAAATAAGGCACGTAAGTGGAAATATCACTTAATTTGCCTCTCAGAAATTAGCTCTCAACTGCAGTATTGAGATGTGCCATTAAAATACCTCATGCTATGATAATTAAATATTATGTTTTCCAAAGATGCTAAATGATATCTCCTGAGGGTTTTGAAATTTGCAAATGCCTCTGTTTTATATAATGGAACTTTAAAATGAACACAAGTAACTATTTTATAAATTGAAGATTTAAAATACAAATTGGACAAACTTATGTTCTCAAGATATTTTATTTTATTATATGACCAATGATAAACTCTTAACTGTCTGATTACAGTACATGAAAGCTGGAGATGTTTCTCTTTTGCCAATAGTCTGTGTTTGATATGCTACCTTTTAGTTTTATTTTGGCCATTATGTTTCTTAAAAGTAAATATAACTTCTTCTATGATAGGTAATAAAAATTTAGATAAAATAGCTATTGCCTGTGATGTCTAATTATAGAACAAAGGCATAAGCACTGCAGAAAATCAGGAATTAGTGAAAAACATAAAGACCCAAACCAAAACAAGCAGAATTTTAAAATCCAGTATAAACTCACCACCTAAATGCAAACATTTAATGGTAGTTTTCTTATCAGCATTTCTTTAAGTGTGTGTGTGTACACAGATGCATGCAACAGAGTTGAGATCATTTATAGAAAAGTTTTATTTTTTACACTTTTCATTTACAATAAGGATATTTTGGGCAATGGTGGTAAAGAATCTAGGAGGTCCTGTTCTATAATAATTTGCACGGGATTATGCCTTCTTTCCCCAAATTCCAGAATGTTCTTCTGCTTGAAATGAAGATAACAACAATTCTTAGTCACAAAGATGTACCCAGTGGGATGCTTTTGGAAGCAAGTATCAGAAAACCTGGTTCAAGCTGGCCTGATCAACAACGAAATTTGTTATCCTGCATTATAGGAAGTTGAGAGATAGTTCAGGTTTAGGGTTCCTTGATTTAGTGGTACGAAAATGTCTTCAGAGACCGAGGAGGTTCTGCCATATCTCTTCTTTGCCATCCGTTCAACTGGCTCAGTCCCGTGGCTGACAGCAACAACTAGCTTAGTGGGCTCCTTACATGTGAGCAGAGGGAGCCAGACCGCTCCCTCACGTACAGTGAAATTTCTGCCATCATGCGTGGGTTCAGTTGGTTACATTCCCACCTTGACACCGTTAGCGGTTATCTCCTGAGCGTGGAAACCCAGGACCTGGAAAGATCGATTTTCATCTATTGAAAGGCAACCCTGTGGTCTCACTTCTCCTGTATCTCATATTTGTATAAGGGCGGGTTAATACCTACCTAATTTCGGAATTCTAGTGGGAAGGTGGGGGTGGATGTGAAGGGGCATCCAACACAATCCAGGGGAAGGGCCCGTTTTAATGTCACTCCTGCCCACCCTATCCAGTGTCACTTGTATCTCTCTCTCTCTCTCTCTCTCTCTCTCTCTCTCTGCCTCCTTTCTCCCCCTCTCTCCCTATGTGTGTGTTACCGGGCAGTGAATCCACTGAGGTGTATCCTAAGCTCATTGTGTTTTCTTTTGAGACAGGGTCTTGCTAAGTTGTCCAGGCTGGCCTTGAACTTGTGACATTCCTATCTCAGCCTCTGGAATAACTGGAATTCTAGGCATGCCCCACCATGCCTGTCCCCTTCCTCTTTCTCGATTGCAGGCTTTACAGGTCATATTCTAAACCTCAGGGCGTTTGCCCAGGCTTTTCTCCCTCCCTGGAATGTTCTTGCCTCCTCTTTTCTCTTTTCTTAGTTAACTTCTGCTCATCAAATGTTAGCTCAGCTTCTAGCTCCAGCTGGGTAGGAGAAGTGTCTAATGACTTCTAATAAGGTCAAGGCCCTTATTCCCCCTTTCAAGTACTTATTAGTGTTCAGTCTTTTAATAAAAGTGTCTCTAACTATAGTATTTTTCTCGACTTGTGTTTCTTTCCCCCACCCCTTAAACTCTAACTTCCTTTATTCCCTGGCATAACACAGTGCCTGAGATATATAAGATGCTTAATAACTAACTTCCAAATTAAAAAAGTGAATGGGTAAAGTTAATTTTAAACATAATTTGGTTGCTAATATATGAAGATGAAATTCTATAGTGAGAATTTATCCCTGTTTATTCCAGGTATTATTTTCCAGAGGAATAGAATTGGTATTTACTGTCGATACCACCAGGGGAGGTGCTCAGAAGGTGGCAGGAGAGCATGTGGCATTTCTTAGCTTGTGATATTGTGTGATTAAAGGACACCTTCCATGCTATTGTAGCAGATTTCATGGGAATATTTATGGAGACAAGAGGTGGCCAGGTACCTCCTTTCCTTTTCATACTTTGTCACCTGATAGAAGTAAATCTCCCTTTTCTCCACAAGAAAGGAGATAACTATGGATACAGATTATGATAAGAAATGAAAATGTAATCAAAGTGTGGACTTTCTCATGGGTAATGTTTTCCTGTTTTGCTTAATGAAAAAATGTAGATTTTCTGCTAGGAAATTCAAGTTTGTATATTTTAAGCCTTCAATATATTGAAGATTTATTAAAGAATATTATTTATTATGAAGAGAATTGTGTATTAAAAATGTTAATAACTCACTAGGCTTCCTAGAATAGATCTCACACCTTTATCATTAAAAATACTAATACGGATGGTCATGGAAGGGATACAGAAGAAATTTACTTCTACAGAAAAACCGTGATTCATGTTTGCCTACATCCTTAACCCTAAGGTGGTACAGGACACTTTTCCTTTATAATACTATTGTCTGCTTAGTATCTCAGTGCCTGGGCATATCATATCTAAACTTAAATTGTTAGGACATTTTTTCCAACTCTTAATAATATGAGTAGTTCTTATATGACCATCTCACACAAATCTGAGCATAAGTCCACATTCTAGGTTATGTCCTCCAAATTCCCAGAAATCGAATTACTGGGATCTCCATTGCTCATAGCCAGCTTCCAAAGCTACTGTAAATTCAATATTCTCCATGCACGCGCTGGCCAACTGCAGTTCTGAAATCCGAGAAGAGTAGGGAGGGAAGATGAGGCGTCCAACTGAGGTGCTGCACTGATTGGCCAGAGCCCCTAAAGCAGGGGCACTTTGCAGACAGGGCTGGGAAAGAGTGCTGTGATCTGCTCCATGTGATCCTCAGAGACTTCGCTGCATTTCCAAAAGCACGAGGAAACTCCTGGCTCAAACCCTAGTGCGTGAGCACCTGAAGAAAACCCCAGGGAAGCCCATGTCGGCTGCTCACCTTTCAATACTGGCCTTGGACTGTGATCAATCAACAAGCCACAAGGGAGGAAGTATAAATAAAACATGTCTCTTGCAAAGAAGGCAGAGCTGCAATTTGCCAAGTGCACTGTAATTGTTTCTGGTTAATTATCTCAGTGGTGAGCTGGGAGCACCAAGGCTACACATTTACAACCACATTGTGAATAAAAATTGTGCTACTCCGTGGAAGATTCTACTTTTATTGTTGAGACATGGACAATGCCTATCCAGTTCCCTTGGAATGTAAGAGATGGATAACAGATATGCGCAGCTCCACTTTTTGGGCTGTCAATTTTTATCGCCTCTGTAATTGCTTGTAATAATTATAATAATATAATTATTAATAATAACTTCCAGCAACTACTGGATGTAGTCGATGGACTAAGCACTTCTCATTAGCTCACTGAATAGTCACAGCAGTCCTAAGAGGGAGCATTATTTTCCTCATTTTCAGACTTGGCAACTGCAGCTTATAGAGATTAAATGACTCGCTCAAGGTCACAGAGCTGACATTGAATCCCAGTTGTTTTTCTGGGCTTTCAGAGGCTTTTCCCTTAAGTCCTATAGTAGATACACTGCATCCCCTCCCCCAGTCTCCTGGGACCCTTTTCACCATTCAGTGCATCTCAACTGCTTAGAGGTATTGCTGTTAATAATTACAAGAATTCTCTTCTTGTACAATCTTTTTTCTTTTTTAAAAAAAGTTAAAGATTCAGTATATACTTTGACCACCGGAAGCCACACCAAGCCTTGCTGGAGCTCCTCTGTCAAGCTGTCCTGGAAATGGAAGATCAGTGCAAAGACCCATATTGTTTTATCTGGGGTTTCTTCCATGCTACAGAGCTGGAAGGAGAAACAGGATTTCCCAGACTCCCCTGCTACTGAGCTCCATCTCCAGCCAAACCCTGACTGGGGTAGGATTGGGGAGAGGTTGAGGCAAAGGCCACATTTCCACGTTTCTGTGGATAGTTGCGCGGCTGAGCCTGGGCAAACGGACTGAGCACTGGCTCCATGTACATGCAGAGGTGCTGAATCCACAGGCCGTCCCGTGTAGAGCAGGCAGTGAAGCTGTACAGTTGGAAGCCAGCCTACAGGCTGCCGTCCCTGTGGGGCCCTGTCCACAGTGGCTCTCTGGTCATGGTGGTGGTTATGTGCATATGGATCTGACAGTTCTCATAGAAGTTTCTGGATTAGGCTACACTTCCTTCGCTTTGGAGAAGGGTCAGTCTTTTGCTTTGTCTAGTTGTACCATTCTGGGAAGAAACTTAAGCTAGGCTTGTTTCCTTTAAGTCTCTAATGATTTTGTAAGCTACCCTGAAATAGACCCCTTATGCTTCAACTTGCTAGAATATATTCTGTACTCTACAACTGAACTCAGATTGGGCTGTGATAGATAGTAGAGGAAAAGGTGTCTTATGAACATAAGGCAGTGCCCTAGACATAAGCTTAGACTTGTGAGAAGTTAGAATCTACCAACAGTAGCTCGTCTTAAGTGCCCGCCATGCACCAGGCACTGCCTCCATGCCTGCCTGCTCTATGGAGTAACCATAGTTGTCCTCATTGTGTGGAGGGGGAAATTACAGCACACAGAAGACATCTATTCTTTAAGGTCAAACCTGCACAGCTGGGAGGCAGCAGAACTGGAATTTGAACCAGCTCTGTCACCTTGCCAGTACACCGCACTGCCTTGCTGGAGAGGGACTGCTCTATCTGGGACGCAAGGATCTGAAAAAGTCCCTAAGTACAGAAAATGGTCTTTGTGCTAAGAAATATCTCTGGGGGCATTTTTCTCTCTCAAAACCTTTGGTAAAATTGGAGTGACTTTATTGTATAAAAGGTTAGACATGCTCATGTTATGGCCATCATTCCGAATCACAAAGATTCCTAAATGGTAAGGATTTGAAGAGGAGATGAGAAGGACAGTTGGAATCCTGAGCTCCCAAGGACAGGCGTGAAAAGAGAGGGTCTTTTCAGCAAAAGACAGGAGGGCGTGGGCACTGCATCAAAGGTGTGAGCTCGGGCATCTGGAGGCGAGATGTGATGGCTGCTTAGATTGGGATTTAAGTCCTGGGTGGAAAGAGAACAAAGGAATCCTGGGCTCATGAAGAAATAAGAAGCAGAAGAGCAGAGGGGCCTTGTTCCTGGGCAGATGTGCTGTGCGGAGGGAGTGGGGAGCCCAGGCCCTCTCAGCACCTCCTAGGGCTTTAGGGGAGGGAAAATGATGGCACAGGAAAGCAAAACCTGTGGACCAGGGATCAAGGCCCTTGAGATGTAGCCAAGCTATAATCTTTTCAGATAAAAATAGGACTCTGAGCCAACTGAATTGGTGCAACAACTGTTTGCTCTCTGACTCTCCCCAGGTCTGACCGCCTTTGACCTAACCCTAACACAGCCTGCCAGTTCCCCGCCTTCTATTAGGTGGTCTCTCCACACTGCCAGCTCAGGCCTCTCATTTTCATTAGTTACTAATAGCAGGGAGGCTTGGACCTCGGATGGAACGGGCTGGGCCAGGCACACATCTCTGGAGAGTCTTCCAACCACTCTAACCCACAGTTTTCCCATTAGTAACATGAGAACGAGGATGTAATTTAAATGAGATAATGCACAAGAAAGGCCCAGGAAAAAGCCTGGTGCACGAAAGTGCTCAGTAACTATGAGCTCTTATTATCACTTTTTATTACCCTAGTCTTTCTCTCTATACTCTTAGCTACAAAAATAGAAAATATTAAGATTTAAGGAATCTGAATTGCTACTTGACTTTAGCACTTACTTACATGTCTGATTTTGGGAAATCTCTAGACCTCTTTGGGCCCCAGTTTTCTCAACTCTGCAGTGCTTACACAGATGAAAAAGTTGAAATGAAAGAGGATCATGTAATCTGTGCTCCTGGAAGATCACAGAGAACCATTTGCTCCTTTAGTGCCAGTGGGGGAAGTCTTTGGGTTGGGATCCAGTTTGCTTCTGTGGGTCATTCGCTGAGCACCTCTGTGTATCAGGCACAGGGTCTGAAGAGGATGGGTGTGAGTGGGAGAGACAAACCACACTCCTACCTTTAAGGGACTCATGACTACTGCAAAAAATAGGAAGAAATACAAGGTTAATTACAACCTGCTGTGATTCCTACAGTAAGAGATGGAGTCACAAGATAGATGGCGACTGTGTGCAGAAGACAGGCTGGTTCTCTTGCTGCAGGGTAGGAGAAGGATTCACAGAGAAGTTGAGGAGAGAACCTCCCATGTTGCCAGAGGAAATATGTAAAATGTAGAAAAACAGTAGAAAAGGAATCTTTTAATGGTCCACATATGTTCCTCTCTCTCTCATGTGGTACATGTATGTATGTATGTATGCAAAAATTGAGATGGTGGTTTGCATACTATACTGCCACCTGCTTCAGATTTAGCACAATGCCCTGTGAGTCAGTAGTAGTTTGTTGGGAGAGGGACAGGGAAGAGCAGAGGGAGAAGGTAGGATTCCCAGCAGCAAGGACAGCAGAGAAGTAGAAAGGAGTCCCGGGAAGTACTTAAAAGATGGTGCACAGCAGAGTAATGGCTAGAAACAAAGCATTTCCTTCTACACGCCTTGACCCTCAAGGTATAAGAAATCCAGCAGCAGCCAGCACTCTGTTGCCTCAGTGATAAAGAACTAGGTTCTAAAACCAAGTAAGCCAGACTCTTCCAGGTGGGCTCGCAGCTGCTTCCAAAAGAGAAGAGGCGAAAGAGCCTCTGGGACGCCGAGGATGTGTGATTCTCCAAGGGCTCTCATGACCTGGTGCTTTCTGAGCAGAGTGGTCTCCAAGGCTCTCAGGGATTCAGGCTGTGTGTGTCCTTCGGGACACTCCCTGCAGTTCCAGGATGGACCTGGGAGAATGACCCTGGCACCCAGAGGCCGGCTGGTCTCAAAGAAGGCAGGCCGGCCTGGGAGGCAGCTGAGGTCTCTGCAGGGGGCTGCAGAATGCTAGATGTTTGGGGAGGGGCTACATGGGTTCAGGTGGCCTCACATACTGTCCCCATTTCCTTCAGCCCAGGAGCCCATCCTTCCATGGGAGATCATCAATGCTTGACTTTTTAAATTGCAAGGACTCAAATACAGTTTTCTTTCCTGATGGTTAGTGATGTCCCGGGCTGGCTAATGCTACCTTGCTGACTTACGTTTTGGGAAGTCTGTGAGGAATCTATTAAGCACAGCCATTATCAAACACTAAACTACATATACACTTGAAATTAAGTTATGTTAAAAACAGATGTAGCAAGTACTCAGAACTCATCTCCTTTTGATTATTTTATATGCTTTATTCCTATCAATATTTGTAAGATTCTCACCTGTTGTTTCTAAATGTAACAGTGGGCTATGGCAATCTTCAGTTCCACCTTCAGCGACTTTCTTTCGGTAGTTTGAAATCAGGTGGAGGCAGAGGGAATATTTACCCCTCAGAAATCAAATCATATACAGATGAAGGCTTTTTCCTCGGAGAGCTTGTTGTTACTCTTTTAGCAGCATGTCATTGCCTGCAGGCACCGGGGAAGCTGGGTTTCCTAAAAGCATTTTCCCGAGAACCGTATGTATGCCTGATTCCATCAGCAAGTCAGCCCTGCGAGCGGTTGGCAGCTGTGCTGTGTTTGTCGCTCATGTATTAACATGATACCATCACAGCAAAGGTTGCTTAGCCTGTTATTGCAGAGGCAGATACTCCCGTTTACCACTCACAGGCCTTTTTTTGCATTCCTGTTTAATTTGTTTCCAGGCTAGTCTTGAACTCCTGGACTCAAGCAACCCCCTTGTCTCAGTCTCTTGAGTGGCCAAGATGACTGGCAAGTGCCATCTTGTCCAGCTTGTATTTGATTCTTTATGAGTGAATTAGTATGGAGCAGCCGGGTTACCCCTCCTCTCTCCTGTCTCTCCTCACTGGCCTGAGGCACAGTCTAGGGTGACAGAGAAGTCTTCAGTGCAGGGGCCACTTGCTGCTAAGTGCCAGTGGCATGTAGACTAGACCGAGTTTCCTGGGAAAACAGTGCCTCACTTCCTCTCACCCCTAAAGACAGTGCCAAAGCCCCTCCGCTGTGCCACCAGCTGTGAACCCAAGGGATGCCAGGCGGTCACCTGCTGGCCTCTCCTCCCAGAGGAGAGGATGGAGTCACACATGATGCCGTGGAGAATATTAACTGGCTTATTCCAGTCTCCCAAGTCTACACCTGTGCTGCTGGAACGGGTCAAGATAGGAAAGTACCTGGCGCCTTCACATATGACCTCAGTCATCACTGCAGGCCATTACTTTCCTTGAGCAATGCACAGGGAAGCCTCAGAATGCTGTCCAGTCCCCCTCTCTGGCTCAGCTGGCCTGGGGGCCAGGGAAGGGTGCAGACATGGCCTGCAGTAAACAGCTGGGAGTGGTGAGAGATTCACAGGATATGATGCAGTAGGAAACATTTGATCTTATTTCTGAAGTAAACCCACAAAAGCCAAGTGTCCTTGAGTCTCTACCTTTACCAGGAAAGTTCTGGCTCAAATGGGAGGGGTTCCAGGGTGCAGAAGAGGCCCATGGCGTGGCTTTGGAGGCTGGAAATTGGGGTTGCTATCCTGGCTCCGTCCTTATCACCTAACCTGGGCTCAATTTCATCATTTTACAGGGGACGACAATATCAGCACTTGTCACATAGGGTCACTTTGAAGACTAAATGAAGAATGTTAAAGCTTAGCAGAGGATCTGGTACCTAGCAAGCACTCAATAACTATTTACGACTGTACTGCTTGAAAATTTTAGATTATGAATCTATATTACCCATTTTTGGACATTTTTAAAAATTTATTTTAAAGAGAAAAAAATAAAACAAAATTTCAAAACACAATAATTGGAAGGTAACAGTGGTTAAATACATTGCATGTTGTTATCTTCAAATAAGTTACTCCAAGTACATACTATCTGCCTTTAATTGTCCAAACAATACTAGCACAAATCCTTCTCTCTTCAATGAACTCAGAGAAATCAGTAGTATAATTATCTTTAAATATATATCTCTATATATATCTATATATATCTATATCTATCTATCTATCTATCTATCTATCTATCTATCTATCTATATTTCTTTTGGTTTCTCACACTAGGGAGACAATACAATGTTTGCACATTTGTGTCTGATTTATTTCACTTAGGAGCATGGTCTCAAGTTGTATTCATTTGCCTATAAAAGTCTCAAGTTTATCCTTCTTTATGGCTGAGTAATACTCTGTTGTATAAAAATACCACATCTTTTTGATCCATTCCTCAGTTGATGGACACTTAGGTTGTTTCCAAGATCTGGCTATTACAAATTGTGCTGCTATAAACATGGATGCATGTATATTGTTGTGCTATGATGCTTTTAATTCTTTTGGGAAGACACCCAGAAGGGGAATAGCTGGGTTGAATGGGACCTCCAATCCTAGATTTTTTGAGGAATCTCCACACTGATTTCCACAGTGATTGTATCAGTCTATACTCATAAAAACAGTGGAGAAGCAATTGTTTTTGGTTAATTTTTTGATAATGACCATTCTCTCTGGGGTGGGATGGAACCTCAGTGTTGTTTTAATTTGCATCTCTCAAGTAACCAGTGATGTTGAATATTTTTTCATATATTTATTTTCTATTTGTATTTCTTCATCTGAGTGTTTTGTATTCACCTCAGATGCCCATATTTGGACTAGGTCTTTAAATCTGGAAGGTCTGATTTTTTTTGAGTTCTTTATATGTTCTTGATAGTAATCCATTGAAGAACAGCTGGCAAACATTTTCTTCCATGTTGTGGGTTGTCTTCTCACTCTGTTGGTGGTTTCTCTTGCTGTACAAAAGCTTTTCAATGGGGTGAGATTCCAGTTGTTGATTCTTTGTGATAGTTTCTGTGTGATTGGGGTTTTGTTCATAAAGTTTTTGTCTCCACCAGGGTCTTCAAGAGTTTTGCCTATTCTATCTTTCAGCAGATTTAATGTTTCTGTCTTAATATTTAGATTTTAGATCCATTCAAAATGTAGTTTATTGCATGGTGGATGATATGGATCCAACTTTAATCTTCAGCATGTGCAGAATCAGTTTTTCCATTTATTAAAGAGGCTGTCTTTCTTCCAGTGAATGTGTTAGGCACCTTTGTCAAAGATAAGGTGGCTTAGTATATCTGGAATTGTTTCTGCATCTTCTAATTTGTTCCATTGATCTTTGTGTCTTTTTTTTTTTTTACCAGTACCTTGTATTTTTTTTTTTTTTGTCACAGTAGATTTATAGTATAATTTCAAGTCAAGGATTGTGATGCCTCTTGCCTTGCCTTTGTTGCCCAGGATTGCCTTTGCTAGTCTAGGTTTCTTCTGATTCCAGATGAATTTTAGGATTGTTTTCTCTCTGTAAGATATGCTATTGGAATTTTGATTGGGATTGAATTGAATCAGTATAATAGTTTTGGAAATATGATCAGTTTCACTATATTGGTTCTTCCTACCCTAGAGTGAGGGATGTCTTTCCATTTTCTAATATCTTTTTCTATCTCCTTTTTCAGAGTACTGTAGTTTCCAATGTAGAGATCTTCTACATCCTTAACTAGATTGACTCTTAGGTATTTCATTTTTTTGGATGCTATTGTGAAAGATGTTATTTCCCTGATTTCTCTCTCAGTGAGTTTGTTATTCATGTACAGGAAAGCTATTGATTTTTGAGTGCTGACTTTGTATCCAGCTATTCTCTTGAATTTTCTTATTAAATCTAAAAGTTTTTTAGTGGAGTTTTTGGGATCTTTTATGTAGAGTATTATGTCATCTGCAAATAACGGTAGTTTAACTTTTTCCTTGCCTATCTTTATTCTCTTTTTTTATTCTCTTGTCTTACTGCTCTGGCTAAAGTTTCCAGGACTATTCTGAATAAGAGTGGAGATAGTGGACATCCTTGTCTAGTTCCTGGTTTTAGTGAGATAGTTTCCAGTTTTGTCTGTTTAGTATCATGCTGGCTATTGGTTTGTCATAGACGGCTTTTGTCAGATTGAGGTAAAGACCATGTATTCCAATTTTCTGTAGGGTTTTTATCATGAATAGGTGCTGGATTTTGCCAAAAGCTTTTTCTGTATCTATTGAGATGTTCACTTGATTTTTGTCCTTGGCTCTGTTAATATGGTGTATTACATTTGTGGGTTTATGTATGTTGAACCATCGTACATTCCCACTTGATCATGCTGTATAATCTTCTTGATGGTTTGTTGCATTCCATCCTGTTTGTCAGTATTTTATTGAAGATTTTTGCACCTATGTTCTTTAGGGAAATTGGCCAGTAATTCTCTTTATATCTGTCTCTGGTTTTGGTATCAGGGTAATGCTTGCTTCCAGGAATGAATTTGGGAGTACTGCTTCCCTTTCAATTTCATTTAAAGAGTTTGAGAAATAGTGTTGTTAGGTCTTCTCTAAACTTCTTGTAGAATTCAGCAGTGAATTTTTCAAAGTGTGGGCTTTTCTTTGTTGATAGGTTTTTAATTACATCTTTAATTTCATTTATTACTATTGGGTTGTTTGGGATTTTTATATCTTCTTGATTCAATTTTGGTAATTACTATCTATCTAGGAATCTGTCCATTTCTTCTGTAATTTCTATGTTATTAGAATACAAGTTTTCAAAGTAGGTATAGATGGTTTTCTGGATTTTTGCAGGGTCTGTTGTGATTTCATCCTTTTCATTCCTAATTGCATGGATTTGAGTTTTTCTTTTCTTTTTTTGATGAAGTTGGATAAATTTGTCAATTTTATTTAATCTTTCAAAGAACCAACTCTTTGATTCATTGATTCTTTGTAATTTTTTGTCTCCAATGCTTTAATTTCTGCTCTGATCTTTATAATTTTCTCCCTTATATTTGCTTTTGGTTTAGCCTGCTCTTCTTTTTCAAGAATTTTGAGGTTAAACATTAAGTTGTTTATATGTGCTTGCTCTGTTTTCCTGATATCAGTATTTACTGCTATAAATTTATCTCTTAAGACTGCTTTCATTGTGTCCCACAAATTACGGTATGTTGTATGGTCATTATTATTCAACTGTATAAACTGTCTAATTTCTTCTTTAATTTCATCTGTGACCCATTGGTTGTTCAAAAGGGTGCTATTTAATTTACACATGTTTACAAAGTTCTTTTGCCAGGGATTTCCAATTTCACTGCACTATGGCCTGATAATGTGCATGGGATGATTTCAACCCCTTTGCATTTATGTAAGCATGTTCTGTGAGCTAGTATGTGGTCTATTTTGGAGAACATCCAGTGTGCAATTGGAGAAGGATGTGTATTCTGATGCTGTGGGGTGAAACACTTTATAGACATCTGCTAAGCCCATTTGTTGATTTTTTATATTACCCATTTTTAAGACAAAAAAACCCAAATGCTGCACAGTTTCGGTAGATTGAATAAAGGATAAGAAAGGTCATAACCCTCCCTACTGTCTAAGCGTCATAGCTTTATCTGTAAAGTGACAATGGCACTGGTATCAGAGGTGTTAGTGAAGGCAGGAGCTCAGCCCAGTGCCCGGCGTGAGGTCTTTGCTCTGTCAGTGTGTCTGCCCCTCGTGAGCGTGAGTTCATGGCTGAGAGACCCTGCACACAGCCTGCTGATACCAAGTGTGCCTGACCTGCAGAAAGCTGTCCTCTGCTACGGTTTCTCCTCCAATTTCTTTACTGGGTACCTGATTGTAGGGCTGAGGCTCATCCAGGTTCTCTAAAAAAGATGCCAACTTGGAGTAAAGTGCGCAGATTATGGGAAATGCTGGGGGGAGGAAGTGGGCAGGGAATTGAAGGCGCTGGGAGTGTCAGGCCATAATGCCAGTTTGACCCCACATGAAGGACAGGGAACCAGGACTGCAGGAGCTTTCTAAGCCCCCACACTATACGAGAGTCCCCAAGCTCGAGCTGGCCATCAGGAGAGTCCCCACATTCCTGGGCAGGTAGTTCCCTGCTGCGTTGCCATTGGCTGGGACAGCACGAGGCACGATGACTTCCTGGGCCCTCTGTACTCCCCATAAGGGTCTGTCGGGCCTCGACTCCGTGGCCACATCTTCCTATATCCCCAGGCCAAAGACAAGCCGGTCCAGGGAGCATCAGTCATGGTGGCCAAGCTGGTTGCTCCAGGGTATTTTCCCCAGTCTCCGTTCCTTCCAGAAATTCACCGAATGGCTGCAGTGAGCTGCTGCTGGTCTGCACTTCCTCTTTGCAGCTAAACTCCTTTCAGGAGTAAGCTGCCAGGAAGGCCTTGTCCCCTTCACCATCTGAGCAGTGTTCCCAATACTGCTCCCTTGCCAACAATGTCGGCAAAGCTACAGCTGAAAATCAGAGAACATTTTTAAGGAAAAAGGCTTTTTCAACCCCCCGTTTCTCTGCAGATCCACTGCAGTAATTTTGAGACTGTTCGTGACATTTAGACTTTGTAGATATTCTTATGCTAGAGGAGGGCTGTTCTTCCAACAGTTTCAAATAGTGAATCTCTTTACATTTCACCTGTGATGTTTTCTTTAATATAATGTCAACAGCAGAGAAAACAAATGTTTGAGGTTTCTGGAACAGGTTTTGGTGCCTGGGTAACCAACGATCTTGGCATCCCTCACAGTCATTATTCAGGAAGCATCTTTGCAGTACCTTTTTCACAAGGTTAATTTGCATATGCCAGTTTCTTTTGTACTTTATGTTTTCTGAGCATGGCACATACTAACTTAAAAAATACCTTCCACATTATGATGTTATTGAGAGATTTCTTAAATCAGGCATCCGGGCATATTGCTCTTCCTTGGTGAACATGGTATGAGTGGCTGGCATTTGAAAGAACAAGTTAGTTGGAAACTAAGCAAGGTTTGCTTCTTGCGGGGATGCACAATAGATGCCCCTTGGCAATCTTGTTTGGAACCTGCATCTGAGAATTCTTACACACCTGCCAGTATCAGAAGTCTGTCTGCTTTATCATGTTTAACCCTTACAGTAACCGTAGAGGCCGGAAGTTCTCACTCCCATCTTACACACGAGGAAGGGGACCCTTGGAGGGACAGTTGGCCGCTGTCTCGGGGTTAGGAGACAGCAGTAGGCTGGATCAGAACGGGGAGGCACTCCCTGGGCTCTGCCTGTTTCCTCCCAGGTGAGCCCCGGTGCAGCAAAGGCTGATGGGCAATGACAGCCCTGGAGATGCAAACACCGATCCACAGGCTGCCCTCAGCCAAAGCCAGCAGGTTCCTTGTGAGACAGTCACATCGCCCCATGTGGACTTACACATAGTTTTGCTGTTCAGGTAGGAGAAGACAAAGGTCTTTATGTAAAGTGAATGGGCTGAGTTTTAACCAGGACATTTGAGCAAGACATGCCTCTTGGTTCTGTCCCCTGAATCCACCCTCTCTTCTGGTAAGAGCATCCTGATTGTGTTTGGAGAAGTCAGCCTCTCCTCACTCCCTATTAGAGATAGAGCCCCACGAGGCAGCCCTGGCAGTCAGGACAGTACACCCCCGCTCGGAGACTGGGTCAGGTCAGGCAGTCATGACCTGTCAGCCAGTCTGGAGAGTCTTGTGTGGGGTTTAAAACTGTTGTAGTTCTCCCCTCTCTCCCTTCTTCTTCCTCTTCTTTTTCTTCTTCCTATCCTCCTCTTTCCTCTTCCTTCTCTTCCCTCTTTCTCTTCCTTTCCCTCATCCTACTTCCTCTTCTTTCCTCCCTTTCTCTTTCCCTCACCCTCTCCTTCTCCTTCTCCCTAACCCCCTTTCCTTCCCCTTTCTGTGATAGATTTGAATCCCTGAAAGCCCAGAACTGTTTGGTTTCATGAAGGAAAATCAGCATGGGGCCAACAGGGGTAAGTTGGGGCTGAGAGAGAGAGAGAGAGAGAGAGAGAGAGAGAGAGAGAGAGAGAGAGAGAGAGACCATATTCTACACTGTTTGAGTGCCTAGATCCAACAGATACTTATAAACTTCATAGTTATGCAAGACAATAAATTTCCTCTTGATGATGAGAGTTGCCACTTATACCTGCGAAAGTTCTAACTAACATAGGATATCAGATATCACATTCGCATAAAACTAAGTAAGGGAAATGTGCCTCTCTGGTAGTAAAGACATTCAGTCAGTCATTCCATAAATATTATTGAGCTTCTACTATGTTCCGTGTACTTTGATACCAACTGGGAGATTCAGAGCAGCCCTCAAGGGACAGATAGCCTGATGGGAAGAGCCTTTGAAGCAGAAGACAAGGAGAAGCCAGGGTGGCAAAGGAAGGTGCCCCAGAGGATGCGGATGATGCAGTAAAGAGATCTTGGGAATCGCTTACTCCCAGGGAGAAGTGGAGAACACTGCTTTTCTGATCACAAAACTACCTCTTTTCCTCAGGGTCTGAGGCGCTCAGTTCAGCACCTGGCACGGGACAAGCGCTCTGTAATTCCTTAGGGAATGCTTGGCTCTGTGGAGGGTATGGGATGAGGGTGGGACAGCTGAATTCTTGAGGTGGAGCTGCAGGGAGAAAGTGGGGAGGAACAGACCCCAGCGCCCAATTCAGACAGATTGTGCAGTTTGGTGGAAAAAGGGAGGCTTAACTGTGTAAGAGTTCAGTGGCAAACTGATTTGTATCCATATGGTTGTATGGGACCCTCTTCGGGTCTGTCTTATCCTGGAGTTTCTTGAGAAAAAGTACTTTTTGAAGAAATAGACATTTCATTATTGATTTTTCCCCTGATTCTAATTTTTTCTAGGCTTACTAAATTTTCATGGAATGTATCCAGCTATGAAGAAGTAGCACTCATAATCCTACCACCAAGAAATAGCAATTACTAAACCACACACACAGAACCAAATTGATTTAATCCACTTTAACATTATGTCATATCTTTCTGTGTCAAGAAAGGGGTTTGTACATTTCTGTTTTAATGGCTACTGGATATGCCGTTGAAGGGATGAACTAAAATTAATGGAACCAACTGTATGTCGCTGAATACAAATTGATTCCAGTTTTGTGCTGTTACAGAACCACTCCTATGAAATCAGCATCCTTCCAATTATAATATCACATATTTAAAGTGATTTTCCTTAGATAAATTTCTAATGTAATGCGCTGAGTCATATGGAAGGATCGTTTTAAAGCTCTGTGGCCCATGCTGCCAGTCTGACTTCTGATACTTACTCTCTTCAGTACTGGGTTCTTTCTGTTTTGACTTTGGAGAAAAATGGATCTCTCCTGTCTCTGGATAACAGGAGGTCATTTCACTGTGCCACAATACAGCACATTCTACAGAGATCCAAGGAAATCAGGGCTGATACCGGCAGCAGTTTTATTTTTTTTTAAGTCTAGTTTATTCTTACACAATTGCTATTTCTTCCTTCCCATTAAAATCTAATGCTGCGTTCTCATCCAGGACAGTTTACCTTAACTGACAGGCGCTCCTCAACTGAAGTCCTGTGGGAGACACTGGGTGACAACCAAGAAAAGATCCAGTGTTAGGAATACGTCCCTGAACCAGGAGAATTCTTCCCAGGAGTCTCTGCAGGGGCCAGAACCAGTGGCCCTTATTCAGTTGATAACTAGCTGCTTAGGATCATCCCTGAGACATACCCTGCACCAGCTCAGAGCTAATTCACAAAGACTGTTCATTGTCTATGATATTTCGAGGGCTTTTTCTTCAAATTCCAGGAGTTTGCTCACACTGAAGCTCTACAGTAAAGTGAAAACTCAGTCGTGTAGTCTTGGGGGCCTGGGCTCCATTCTTGTTTGGAGCCTGCTAACCTGGTCTGTCATTTTTCCTTCTGAGCCTCAGTTTCCTCATCTATGAAATATTAGGGCTAACAGTTCCACCTTCACAGAGCTGTGAGAATTCAGCAAGCGATCCACTCAGAGTGCTTAGCATAGAGGTTGATGTATGGTAGGTGCATAGGGTGGTGAATATTATCTGTAAAACAGAGTGAATAATGCTAATCACATAAAGCCATGATATGTATTAAATGAAATAAGGCTGAGTACCTGGTACCTGGATAGTTTCATAAAGTGGTAGTTAGGGCCATTTCTGTAAGTTACAAATATCTTTTACAGAGAGAAAGAGATGTGGGAATTTTCCAAGTGGGATTGTCTTCCTGAAGGATAGTCTCCAGCAGACATGCAACAGGGAAGAAAAAGTTGCTGTTTGAGAACATGAAACATCTATAACTGTTTGTGACTTACAGGGCCATAGTAATTCATCTTGAGAATAAGAGAGAGGGAGAGAAGTTCTCAGGAGTTGAGAGGAATGGGGATAGTGACCCAAGGGCCTATGGAGCCATAACAGTTGTTGACATGCTACATCATGGAGTATTCAGTAACTCTGCATGAAGCCTGCAGTTTAAGCTGTGTGTCCCTCACCCAGTCCTGTGTCACCAGTGCACTCTTATTTACCCCAGATTTTGCAAAGGACTATTTATACACACAGCCATGGCTAGGAGGCATCTGGGAAATGAAAGGGGGAGCTTCGTTCAGTTCAGAAGAAGCAGGAGCTCAGAGCAAGAGAAGAGGTGAGCTTGTATCTGACCACCTGGGGGAAGATCTAGGATTGTGTGGTGATATGTATTAGAGCAAAGATTGGGTGTCAAAACAAAGGGCGACTGTCCCAGAAAGCAGAGAAGTTGAAGAAATTCAAATAAACCTGTAGGACAAGTTGCTTGTTAAATAGGTTTCTAGGAAGGTCTTGAGAACTCAAACCACTTGAAAATAAAACAAAACAAGCAAGACACAGTGTATGCATATTAGTGTCTGGAGAGTTATGGGTACCTTTCCATAACCATAATCAATACCATGATTTTTGCCCTGGTAAAGAGATGAGCTCTAATGACTCAAAATGATATGTACAGCAGCCTTGAAAATGGTTTATAGAATGCGTTTCTAATCCCAGAGAGACCGATTTGGCACTTGGGGCACACGCCATTTTTTTTCTTTTCTTTTTTTTTATTTAAAGAGAAGGAGAAAGAAAAAAAACCAAATAAAACAGAAATAGGGTAGCAACAATACAGAATTCCAAAGGGGAAAGAAAAAAAAAAAAGAACAACAACCACAACAAAAACAAAAACAAAAACACTAAGAAATCGCCACTTGATAAGTTACATACTGTCATCATTGGAAATAGTTGTTCAAGTTACAAAGTTAAAACATACAAAGTACACATTCAAACAATGAGCCTGTTAACGGTTCTGCTCAACATTCTAACAAAAACAGTAATATGGTCATCTATCTTACACACTTAAACACACACGCAGGTATATCCTTTAGAGCACTTTCTTTTCCTCTCTTTTTTACAGTAGCAATCACACAATTTGGGTTTCATTACTCCTACAGTTCTTACTACTTTTTACACTAGAGACACAATGTGATATTTATAAACACGACTCTTATTTATTTCACTAATGAGGATAGTCTCAAGTTGTCCGCCATTTTCCGTATGCCACCTCAATTTTGGCATCATAGTCAGTGGAGAAGAGCTTAATAATGGATTATAACACTTTCTTTGGGGATAGATTACCTATAACTTAAGCACAGACTAGAAAGTTCTTCCCGTCTTGCTAGGTGAGTATGTAAATACCGGTGGCCCTGCTTAGATGTGAGCTACGCTAGTTTGGATGGATTAAGATTTAAGAAACAAGAGTGTCCTGAGTTGATTTCCCCCACTTTAATGACCTGGCCAGATGATTTCCCCCCTTTGTTTCTCAATGCAAGAACTCTTAAAATATATTATATGTAAAATGAAAAAAAAAAAAAAAACCCAGGGAAGAACGGGAAAGGTAGAGAAAAATCAAACCAGAAAGAGGAAAATGGGGGTCACAGGAGCAACATTAATGACAGGCGAACAAACAAACAAACACCCCCCCCCCCGAGATCTGTCAGTGCACATCTGCTATGTGGTAGTGCTTGTGTGGCAAATATGCCAAGGTTGGCACATGAAGGCAGGCTCGGCCCCTGTCTGCACGGTGCTCACCCTCTGTGGTCTGTACCACCGGGATGTGTGCCTGTGGCAAAGTCACGTCTGTTGGTCAGTCAGGACCCTGCACCCTCACCTCGCAGTGCCTTCTCCCTACCTTCACGCTTCAGTCATTCTGGAATCTGCTCTTACGCCCCGCATACTCTTCATGGCCTGTGGCGCTCACCTTCTCCTTACCTGGCTCTCTCCTTTGCAACTCATCTGGGATTTTCCCTTTAAGGGAAACTTCCTGACACCAATCTGAGTTAGATCTGCCTGTTGTATACACCTATAGTTTCCTGTACGGCTTAAGTAGTAAGTTGTAACCGTAGCTTTAGACCTGTGTTTCCCATTAGCATGTGTGTGAAGGCAGGAACAGTGACAGGTTAGCTCACAAGACTGAGCCTAAGACTGAGCCTGACATATGATAGAAACTCGTTAAATACCAGGGAGGCAACAGCTTTATTCTTTATGGTTTAAATTTATGTGTCATATTTTACTGTTTTAACCTGAGATTGTCTGTGTTTTTTTCTTGCTTGTATGGCATCTTGATCTTTTATTAGTATATTTAGTTTTTGCCTACATCATCAAGACCAAAGAAAGGAGAAATGGAGCTGAATAAATAGGCAAACTTTTCCTCACATAATAAGTGGGTCTGAAGTGAACGGAAAATTTTCTTCCAGGGGAAGACCAGAGGGTTGCCATAAATTAGATGGACAGATGCTCCATTTGAAACTTTATAATATTAACCTGTCTTTCTTCTCATTTCTCAGATTTGAAAAGCAGCCCGATGTTGTGGCAGTTTCGACTACAGTGCTCTGTAGAGGCTTTAAACCAAACACACTCAGAAGGAGAAAATCTGCTCTATAGAGCGTAAGCAGGGAAACAGGCTTTTGGGAGGCCAAGCTTTCTGTGCTGCTGATGTCCGCTGAGTAAGCGTCCACGTAGATCTGCCCAGGCCTAGTGCCACAGAGTGCCCAGTGCACTAGTCCTAGAAAAACCTCTCAGTGTCCAAGCCTCTACCAGGGAGGCAACTAAATGAATAGGGTCTTCTTTAATTTGGCCAGTGGAGGGTGGATTGTTGACATACCCATTGCCTGAAAATACTAGTCTGTTTCCAGCTCTTTCCTCCAAATGGAGCTGAGACAAAAATTGCTGTAGCCCGATGAAAATCCTGTGGGCTTGGGAGGTGGTATAAGACCATCTGAGACTCACAGACAGATTCTGGACCTAACCGTACATACGGCTCACAAAGGAGTTCTCCATAAGCTCCCTGTAGTGGGAAACACAGTTCCTAAGCTACTAGTTCCAAATTATTAATTATGCCACTCGGAATACTATGGGACTATGGAACAGACAGAT
Source organism: Dolichotis patagonum (assembly GCA_004027295.1). Lineage (NCBI taxonomy): Eukaryota > Metazoa > Chordata > Mammalia > Rodentia > Caviidae > Dolichotis > Dolichotis patagonum. The sequence continues at coordinate 169,288 of PVJX010000283.1, read as the reverse complement.
TTAACTGCAGAAGCAGCTTGGGAGTAGCAAGTCACTCACTCCCAGGAGCCTCGTTTTCCTCTTTGTAAAATGGGTTTAATTATGGTCCACGGGCATAGGATTGCTCTGTAGAACAAGTGGCCCAGTACCTGTGAGGTTGGTGGCAGCTGGACTCCCCCTTCTTTCTTCAGCTGGAGGTTGGTGAAGGCACAAGGCCCAGGCTGGGAGGCACAGCTGTGAGCCAGACAGTACAAGCAGGGCCCTGCAGTTGAGTCATAATTTTAAAGAAGGTTGGTGAGGTGGGAAAACTATTGTCTTCCGCTTTGGAGGTTTGGTTTATTAGAAGCTTGGCCCTGAGAGAATTCCTAGGGCCATTAGGAAGTTCAAATACTGTCTTGGGTACAACGCAGAGACTTCTGCAGGTAAATTTTTCCTCCAACTAAAGGCACTTTGGAGCCTTGGGAGCAGGGCTAAAGGAGACTGCCAAGGGAAAGACATTGAAGGGAAAAGAAGAAAAGCTATGCTCCACGGTGACCAGCTCCAGATTACTGAGGTCTTTCAGGAAAACAAAACGAAACAATAAAAACAACAAGAACCCCAAATCTCTAGGCTTTGTCTGACTGCGGAAGGCTGGCAGCTGGGAGGGGAGGTGCGTCTCTGTAGCCCAAACTCTCGGCAGCTAGGAGCAGCACTGGGTCCACCAGGGACCAGGCTGCCCCAAGATTTTGGGGTGGGCCACACAGAGTAGGTGACATGAAGAAGGGGCCTACACAGGCCCCTCAAGAAGTCTCAGCGGCCCCCTTGCTCCACAGGCTTGTCACTAACTGACCCGCTGTTTTCTTCATTTGCTGGTTAATGGCTTGTCTTCATATGCCATCTGGGATCCTGACAGGATGGAGCCACCCCTCCCCCGAGGGCATTGCTTGACTCTGTGCCACTTGTGCTTTTGGTCCCCAGATTTGTGGCATGAAACCCCAACTGCAGCCCAGTGGAACCCAAAGCATTCAAGCTGGGGAAAGTGGCCATGGCCAAGGTTGTTGGGTATCAGAGTTTAGTATTTTTATTCCAAGCTACCCACTTGCAAGGAAATTGAAAATAAAGCCACTCACTAAATTCTAGATTGATCTTTTGGCTGGCTAGAGTTGTTGAGCTTCAGTCTTGTCCTTTTTCTTAACATCAGATGCTAGTGAGGTCAAAGATTATATTAAGGATTCAAAAGAAGCAATTTATTAACATGTGCACTTTCCCCAACATTTCAAATTTCACAGACCCTTGGGGTGTGTGAGGCAATAGTAACTGCTAGAGGAGGGACAAATATTGATCATGGAGGTCCTAGAAAGATTATGTTAGAAAGGATCTACTGGAGGTAAGACTTTTTCCACCTCTGCCCATCAAGGAGGAGCTACAACCAACCACAACAGCTAGTCGATATGATACTGTGTCTTCCTGCATTGTCCCTGATGTCCATTCAGTTCATTCAGCTGCCTTTGGGGGGCCAAAATATCTAGGTATGTGGGATTCCTCAGGAAAAGGGACACACACACAAAATCACTGGGCTCATAAAACCTGGGGACACAGAGAGTAAATCATTCATATTATAGAATGGAAACTACTATATTATACCATTTTTGCTCTCATAGTACCTTTGTGAAATAGGCAGGGCAGTATTATTAAATGATGTTAATGATGAGAAAACTTAGGCTCAGAGAGGTTAGAGACTCCCTCCAGGCCACAGAACTAGTGCAGAAGCAGGGTGAGTGTCTATGATCAACTCTCAGCTCTGTGCCCTTGCTGATATACTTCTACCAGGGAAAATGGGAAATTGATTAGAATAACAAAACTTGAGTACAGGGCACTGTGCCTGACACTTAGGGGTATTCAATAAATGTTTGAATACACATTTACTGAAATTTTATGTCCCTGGCACTGTTCTAAGTCCTGGTGCATAAAATAGACACACTCCCTGATGGAACTTAGAATTTATTGGGAGAAACTGTTTTTCATAAAACATTATATAAATATTAACACCAGTAAAACTTTACACATTTATCTACATCATAATCTAGTAAGATAGATCTTAGTGTACAATCTAAGCTTTAGCATTTTTTCATTCAGTGTTTACTGAGTGCCAGAACTGTAGTCCCTCTTCTAACTTTTTCTAGAAACAGAATGCAATCCTTTTGTTATGGATTGATTTTCTGTATATTGTAAGTGATAAACTAGTAGCCTGTGATAAACATTGGGATTTACACAAAAACTTTGTATTAACTTGCCTCATTTGGAATTTCCATATTTTTGGTGCTCAAATGTAAAATAAATAATTCTGTACATGGTGAGTGTGCATTTGCATGGAGACCAGTTAAACTTGTGTTTCCCGATGAATAAATTCACAATCCCACCAAGCCCAGTGGATGGATATAGAAAATAAGACAAGAGGGGATAAACAGTCTTCCAGGGTAGGCGGAAAGAAGAGAGAATGGCAGGTGGGCAGATGGGTGGCTAAAGGCAAGCCGGCTTTCTTGAAGAGTTTAGGTTACTGCGTTTGAGGAAAAGGCCTTGTAAGACAGTTTATTTGGTCAAGAAGATTTGTGTGTGAGGACACAGTCCTGGGTGCTGCTAACCTCCTTGCCCTGAAACTCCTCAGGACCTCTGCTTTCTACGTTGACAGTGCTTGTCCTCACTGAAGAGATTTGTCCCTAAGACTCTGAGGTCATTTAGGGGAAGCAGAGAGCATCATGTCTGGCACATTGCAAGTGCTTGGTGAACATTAGCAATTTTTGTGATTTTAAAAGGCTCATTATTCTTTATAATAAATATAGTCTGTCTTGAAAGCTACTTTTAAGGTTGAAAGCACGGGTTCTTCAGAATATCTGCCTGATAGAGGCAAAGGACACAGTCAACTCTTAACCACTGTATTGTGCTTTCCAAAATCAAGTAACAAGTTGCTGCTTAGTAAAATTTCCCTGTGAGATTTCCTTTTAGCTTTGCTTTCTAACTGTGGATGATAACCCACTTTGCTCAGCTAAGAACTGCTGGGAGTTTTGCATAATTCCCTCCTGCAGCCGACAGCTGGGACAACCCAGAGATGGTTGGTCTCCAGCATAAGAGTTACTCCAGGCTGCCGCAGCAGATCTGGCTCCATGGAGTGCCTGACTGGGTTGTTCATCATCCTTCCTTGGGCCAGTCTAGGGCCAGCTCAGGAGTCCAGGCTGGCTTCCACCTGCCCTACCCAGCACACCTGTGCTCCTACCTCTGGCTCACAGTAAGAATGACTTGTCCTGGAGCCCAGAGCAGACTCCTTTGGCTTTCTGGGATGTGTGGATAAGGAGTGAGGGACATGTGCTCGTATGTTCAACAAGAACATTGTACTATTCGACTCAACCCATAGGTTTAGGGGTAGACTTCTTACTACTATCCCTGTATTTCCTTCTTTCCAATAAAATCTCATAGGTGTATTGGACTATTGATGGATTACAAACTTAAGGTATAAGAGAGTATGTGATCCCCACATTGACCTGCTTCCCCACTAGCTTCCAGATGCGTCATGTTGCCCACATGCTAATATGTTACTTATATTAGCATATATTTTTATAATGGGTATCATATCATGAAAAATAACTCTGACATACCAGCTGGGCAGAGCCTGGGGATCTCAATGTGAAATATTATATTCAGTATGAATATATGCTTAGAGAGATGATCTGTCATGTATGCATTTATTGGTTAGTATATTACTTATTGCTGTGTAATGAGTAGCCCACACATACAAATTAGGAAAGCCATATTTAGCATCTCAAAGTTTGTTTAGTTCAGGAATTCAGATGGGTCCTCTGCTGTAGAGGAACCCAGGCAGCAAATGGCCTGGGCTGCATTTCAAGGATAGACTTGGGAAGAAACCACTTCCCAAACTTGTTCATGAGGTGGCTGAGAGGATTAAATTCTTACAGGATGCTGGACTGAGTCTCAGTTTTTTGCTGGCTATTGGGTGGTAGACACCTCTAGTTCCCTTCCGTGTGGATGTCTTCACAGGGCAGCTTAAAACTTGGCAGCTGGCTTTATCAGAACAAGCAAGAGGGAAGATACAACGGAATATAAGCAAGATGGGATGATATTAAATCATCAATAGCTGTCATAATGTTTTGTTTTGTTCAAAACAGCTGTTCATATCATCATGCATGATATAGTCAAACAAAACAGAATAAAACCATTCCAACTGATGATTGAAAACTTTGAAAGACTTCAAAGCTATGAGATGGGGACTCACGCGCATGGCTTTATACTATTGTGTTATGTTTGATATTATTGTATTTGAAACTATGCTCAACTATAGCAGAGTAAGAGATATGGTGTTAGCTACTGTTGATGTCCAGTTGACTTAATGTAAAGTACTGTGTTGCCTATGTTGTCCTGTTCTGATCTGCTCTGTACTGCCCCCTTTTGTTTTATTCTCTTTCAAATTAAAAAA
>PVJX010000283.1:0-164744 GCA_004027295.1 Dolichotis patagonum | reverse complement strand
GCAAGATGGGAGTTATGGCTTCTGGACATAGTCTCAGAGATGTCCTTTCACTTTTACCATATTCAGTGCCTTAGGACGTGTTACCAGGCCCAGGTCCCAATGGAGGGGAGGGCATTACACAGAGCAAGAACCCCAGGAACTAGGGACTCATGGAAGCAGTGTAAGAAAGCTGCTGTCCAAGTTAGTTCAATTCTTCATTCATCTGACCCAGAGCCTCTTACACACTGGGCTAGGCACTGGAGTTTTCAACACCTAACACTACTTTATCTGTTATTCAGAACAAAATTTCAAATGACTTGGGGAGTTGTGAAGGATTAGAAATTCAGATTAGCATTGTGACTACTTCTGGAACTTACACATTCCCATTCTCTTTGAGGGAACACATATTAATTATTTTTCATTCTCATGTATATAGAAAATCTTCTTGATTTAAAACAAAAATGTTTCTCTGATTCACTTTGAATCACTGAATCGCTGAGGCACTGAAGGAATAAATAATGCAACCATATACCTGAAACACAATAAATAGGGAAAGAAATCTGTTTAGATAAATAAGACAATGTCGATGGGTTCACCTAACCAAATTATGGTTATTTCATTAACTGTCCAATCGAAATTCCAAATCCTCATTGTATTAGCTGAGTTAAATTTGTTTTAACATGAAGCCCTGACAGCCTTTAAAATAATTATGCTTCTAAATGAAAGTTTAATTTTTAATCATTTGCTTAGCTAACACAGAAACAAATGAGAGGATAATACGACAATTTAAAAGATTCTCAATGGATCCCCCAGAGCTGGAGAGGCATGAATCTTTCCAGAGTGCTGCTGACTAGAGGAGGAATTTAAAATACGGTAATAGAAATGCTTTCTTAAAACGTTTGCTTCTTTTATGAACATGAAACCAGAGGGAGTTAGAAGCCAATGGAGCTAAGGCAGGTCGATGCCGCCTGATCTATCTTGGACCGGGAGGGTGACTACCGTCTTCTTTCCACAGTGGGCTTCTCTGCTGGACTTCTGGCCTCCACATGCAGAACGCTGCAGCGCAAGTCTCGTTATGAGTAAGAGCCAAATCCCAGTGAAACACAACGAAGACAAGTTTTATCTGAGAGCAGCACAAGTAGATACTGTTGTATATTTGCCAATAATGAAATCTATACATTAGGAGGGGCTGGTTCGTTCCTTTCAGCTTTTGGCCAAGTGCTGTGATTTTTGATTTGTTCACTTTTTAAATCACTTTCCAGCAGTTGAATGTATATCTTTCTAGTTCAGGTTAAGGATGTGAGTTTTCTTGAGATCTTTTAAATCAGAATTACCAAGTAAGGAGTGAAGAACAAAGTCACTTTAGTTAATGATTCTCTCCTCTCAGCGAGGGTCTGAGGAAGGAGCCCTCTGCACTGCAGCACGCCCTGGCAAACAATGCAGTGTTTTCTTATTCCAGGACTTGTGAATTGTAGTGATTCTCTTTACCTTCTCGCATTCTTCCCTGCTTCACACACCGAGGACACAATTTTCAATCCTACATGCACTTACTTCCTCAAAATAAAGTGAAAACGGTGTAGAAGGAAATGTCCTGATGACTCCCTCTTTTCAGGCCACGGCAAGCATTAGCCCTGGAGGTGAGAGCGCTTTTTTACTGGCCCTGACTTGTAATCTATATTTTGTTTGATTAACTGTCCCTGGTCCTTTTAAAGTCAGTGTGAGTGCAGTGACTTTCACCGTAGTCAGGAGTTCATATAGGACTTTTTAAAAGCTTGCTATCATTATTATTTATGACAAAAATAACTTCATAGTACTACTAATATAAATCAAAGTGAAAAAGCTCATCTGCATTTTTAATCACATTGGTGTCATTTTTCAAGTTCCCTCTCAAATCTCTATGTACAGATGAATTTTTACACAGTAGTAATATTAGTTTAGATGAAATTTCATATATTACTTTATTGTGAGTGAAAGATTGACAGATCAATTGGGAAATGAACCCGTGATCTTCACACAGAGGTATAACCCCAGCCCTTTTTAATTTAATTTTTTAAATTTTGAGACAGGGTCTTGCTAAGTTGTTAAGTTATGGAGGGTAAGTTTGAAAATGTGTTCTTCTTCCTCAGTCTCCCAGAGTGCTAGGATTGTAGGAGTGTGTCATCACGCTCAGCTATCCCTGCATTTTGCTTTTAAACTTATGCTGTCATATAAATTTTTCAGTATTTTATTATATTCCTAAGGTTTAAAATGTTAGTATCAGCGTAATATTCCATGAAGTGGTCCAAAGAGGTGTGTCACTGGAGGGTATTACCTCTCCCCTGCTCGTCCCTTCTTGCTCTACTTTCTGGCGGCTGTGAGGTGAGTGTGTTTCTTCCACCAGGCCCCTTCTTCATGTTACTTCCGCTTTGGAGCTGACTGACCGTGGACTCTTCAAACCACAAGCCAAGTTAAACCTCTGCTTCTTTAAATCGCAAATGTTGAGTATTTTGTCCTAGCAACAGGAAGGCTGACAAATATAGATTGGAAGCAGAGAATCCCACCCGAACTTCTGCTCCACAGGACCAGGAAGTAGATGTGAGTGTTGTTTTAAATTGCTAAACTCGTGATAATTTGTTACAGAACACAGTAAAGTAATACAAAGCTGTAGAAAGAAATATGTCATCTATAGCAGAAATTCCTTTTGTGGACCTGAGAGATTTCATGTGTAGCAATTGCTGACAAATTCATGGAGTCTGAATGTTTTGGCAGTTGGTGCTTTGTGCTCTGCTTTAGCTGCTCAAGTCAGCTGCTCCCAGACATGCAGACAGTTCGTTGTATTGGTTATATAATGATACGTTTATCTGTCTCTAAGTACTATATCAACAGAAGACATAAGAGAGTGAACATGAAGAGAGCTGATCTTTCTACAAAGATGGTAATGAACAATGAAACAACTAGATAAATGGTTATCACTGAAAAATGCTGTGGAATTAGGTAGGTGAGGAAATTAGAGGGCCAGAAAAGAAGACTTTCAGATTCAGATGACTCTCTGAATCTGAGACAGATTACTCTCCAAATCCTTCTTACATGTTAGAGAATCTGAGACTAGTCCTTGTATGCAGTGCCATAGGAGGACAGCTTCCATGGGAATGCTCCCTTTAACAGTGCTACGCTCAAAGTTAAGGCCCTGCATCAGAAGTGGCAAGCAAAGACACATAGCCTTAAGTTACAATAAGGTTTGTCACACATTGGTTTTATCATAGTTGATGATTCTTCATGTGACATTTTTTAATTGACAAATTATCTAGTAAGTGACTGGAGAGAGTTCTATTATATTAGACACTTATGTGCAACCCTATACAGTTCACACAAGTTGTATTAAGCAAGTTACAATGAAATAAGGTAAGAATGCATTTTGCAAAAAAAAGGTGAATATTCTTTGAAAAATGGGAAAGTCAATGATAGGTATATTTGAGCGGTGGGCCTTTGTTATTTTCTGTAATACAAATGTATTACTTTTGAAACTAGAGCACAAAAGAAAATGTTAATAACAATAACAATAATAATAGAATAACTTCTGGTAGTCCCTTGAAGGACAAGGTCCAAAATTTTTTCCCTAAAGTTTTTCTCCATTCCATAAAGTTTTATAAACCACTTGTTCATTTATGTTCCCTTAGTCCCTTAATATTATTTTTAGTTTTGCAGGAACTGGTTCTGATATGTAGCATGGTCAAACGTGTCTTTCCCACTGATCTGAGAGCAGGGACCATGGCTTGTAAATATCCATATTCCACAGCACCAGACCAAGTTCCTGCCATCATCGATGGAGTGAAGGTATCAGTTGTCTTCTGGTATAGCCACCAGTGACTCAGTGACTTAAAGAATGATTTTAAGAAAGTTCTCTTAGTGTCCTCTGGTAGGCAGTTTTAAACTCATACTCTGGTCTATGTGATCCGGATCATGTATTTAGTGTCTTATGTAATCTGAAAGCAAAGGCCATACACCCAGTCCTTGAGCAGTGAGTTTTTGGGAAAGACGAGAACAGCTTTCAGAAAAATAAAGGCAAACTGGGCACTGAATAGGCAGGCACCACAGGGATGGGTGCCAGGCTCTAAGAGAATTTGCATTTTGGATGTTCCCTGCACACTATCCTCCTGCTCTACATCTAGAATAACCGGGAGCAAGCTCCTCACATGTGTAAAGGAGCAGTGGGGAAGCATTTGCAAGTTTGCATCTTCTGCAAGCAGATTAGGCCATCCTGATTTTGTTAGTGCGATTGCTGAAAATGGAGCGGTCTATTAAAAAGTAATGGTCACTGCCTGATGGATTTGCTTCTTGCAACATTAGTGTCATGGTGATGGATTAGCAGTATCTCCAAAGTGCAAAAGCACGCTTCCTCAGATGTTTTGTATAAACACAATTCTCTAACAAATATTGTTCATTTTACTATCTGTTAACGTCTTTCTTTTTAGTACACATGTGGCCCTTGCTAGAAAGCTCTACGTGATTCTGGAAGGGCCAGAGGAACCTTGGTGCTGTCTTACATTCATGTTTACAGTTTTCTTTCTGCTTCTGAGCTGCTGGCTGGAGGAGAAGAGAAGGCAAGAACCATAGTGCAGGGCCAAACAAACTCACTGTTCTAGGGAACAGTGATCTCTTTTTACTTCTAGTAATCCTATTTAGTGATTTGAAGACTGCTTGCTCCCATCTCATCTTTCACTGAAAAATGAAATAATTGCTTCTTATGTTGCCTCCTGACATTTGAAAGAACCAAATCAAGAAATGCGTGCTTTTTCCCTCTAAAGTTGGATCCCACAGCCTGCGGAGCAGATCAAGGATGTGTTTCCAAGGATAAGGACACGAAACAGCTCTTGCATTAAAGTCACTCCACTTCTAAAGTCACTTTAGAAGAATGCATTTAGCTGGATATGGGATTTTCCTGGATAGGAGAAGAGATACGGTTTTAGCAGACTTGATGAACCCAGAGTCCTAAAAGAGTAGGAAACCATTTAAAGAAGGGTGAAAAGTAGCTAGTTAAAAAGTGTTAGGGATTTAAGCACTGAATGGAAAGAGGGGACACCCATGACCACCTACTCTCCATGTATGTAGAACACTGATTTCACTTAGCCCTGGCTTGCGGATGCCCATCTGTTAATTTTGCTGTATCCTTCCTCCTGCTGGTGGCTGCTCTGATTTTACTTAGGGAATGTTCTGTTCGCCATTCTTAGATTTAGGTTTGGATAAAGTAGAATTGACCTCTGACCTTAGGGGTCAGTGTGTGTCCTAGGTTTGGCAAGAAAAGCCTCATCCTTTCCAGATCCCAGTGACCAGTATAGCAAAGTATCAGCAACTGACCAGGTCAGCAGATATTCAGTGGCATGTTTCATGATTTAAGAATTCTTCCTTCTCTAGATGGGGTATATTCTTGGTTGCATCTTACAAAAATCTCCGTAGCAATATTAGCTTAATATTTGTCTCTTTTTGCGTTGTTCACATTGGTGAGTTGTTCAACGTTAGAAAGTATGGAATGCAATTGATTTAACACACACAATATTGTAATGGCCTACAGGGTTAAAGGTAACAAGTTGGGAGAAAAATTCATTGTCTACTTAATTCTCACAGAAATGTAAAGATGTACTTTTGGTGGCTGAGAATTCTAAGACAAATGAATCTTTAAAAAATGAGATTTGCAAACTGGAGCCCAGTGGGTTGCTTCAACCAGATCTGGCTAGCTGTAAACATCATTAATTTAAAATACTTCCTGTTAACTCTGTTGTCTGTGATCAGATGGGCTTCCTTAAAAGAGAAGAGCTGTTCTTTCACATGTTAACTACTTTGGGGGATGCTAAAGCTAGCAGAAGTCATGATTCTGCAAGCTACATTAAGCTTGGATTCTTCCAGGTCAGAGGCCAGAAAATGTGATGTTTCTTCTGATTTAGAGAAGTCAAAGACAAGGTGAGTTTCTTAATCAGTGCTTTAACAACTAAAACAAGGAGATCTATATCAGTCTATTTGCATGTTAGACTGATGGCATTTTTCTCATATTCCTACCTGCCACTGTGCCTATGTTATAGTCTTGATATTCATGATCAGAATTTGCAAGATTTTGATGTTAAAATATGAAACTGATATTGTATTTGAGGTTGTTAATGATTTTTTGTAATGAATATTTTGTTGATGTTCTCAATTCATTATTTAAGTTATCAAGAAAGACTTCATGAAACCATTGACACAGTTTCCTCAACTCAAAATATTAACAAGGAAGAGAAAGAAGAAGAGGAGGAGGAGGAAATGGTAATCATGATACAAATAGTTCTATATTTAAAGAGATTAGATTTGAAGACTAAAATAATCAGTCACTTGGACCTTGTATGGATTCTAGTTTGAACAAACAACATTTGGGGGGTAAATTTGAATATAGCCTAACTATTAAATAAAGATAGTATTATCTTTTTTGTTATGTATAACAGAAGCCCATATTTTTTAGAAATGTATGCTGAATATTTAGAGATGAAATATCATAATGTCTAATTAGTTTTTTAAAAAGATGAAGTAAGCATAGCAAAACATTAAGTATGGTGATCGTTAAATAGAGTTCAGTGAACATTTTTTTAATGAATGTTTAAATCATTTTAAATGATTTTTTTAAAAAAAAGAACAAATAGATTGCCAGAAGATTCTTTTCTACATCTATTTTCAGAAACCAATATGGGCACCATCTCTGATGAAAACTATGCGAGAAATCTCCAAATATAAGTTAAGTAGATGTAAAAGTATTTTAAAAAATATTCTCTGCTACTGGAATATAAAATTATGCAGCATTTATAAGGAAAAAGTTCATGAAGTTTTCTTAATTCATCCATGTACTGTGGGTGGGGATAAATGAATAATAAAACCATTGCCTGTTGAAGGAATAAAATTTTGAATCATAAATTGAACTTTGTGAACATTAAAGTACTTTAATGTAAGTATAATAAGTTCACTAGAAATAGCTCTCATTTGCATTGCAAAATTTCCTATAAATGAGAATAAAGTAATATACATTAATTCTAGAAAACTGAGATAACCCATTAGAAGAAAACATCTCCCATAATTTTACCCCATAATATTGATACGTTGCTATATTTCTCTCCAGCACTTTTTAGATTAAGGCTTGATCTTTTTTTTTTTTTTTTGGTACCAGGGATTGAACTCATGACCTTGCGCTTGCCAGGCAGGCGCTTAAGCCACTGAGCTAAATCCCCGGCCCACTCCAGCACTTTTTAAAAACAAATATATGTCTGCCTTTTTTCTCCTACTTCCTTTTCTCATTATCTCTTTTTTTTTTGGTACCTGGGATCAAATTCACACCTGCGTGTTTGCAAGGCAGGTGCTTATGCCACTGAGCTAAATCCCAAGCCCCGTTTCCCCTTTTCTCATTATCTCTAATGTACCATCAAATATAAAAATGAAACCAGAAGGTAGGAAGAAGTCAACGCAGCCCTCATGTGCACACAGGCTGCCATTGGGATTCTCCTGAGGGTAAATAGCATGGGTGGGGAGAAGTAGCAGCCAGCCCTGCCCCTACAAGCCTGCTGGCCGTCATTGCTTTCAGGGACCTGTAGCCAGCATGGGCAGGGGAGAACCAGGCACCTTGGAGAAGCTACCAGTGTTTGGAGATATCTTCTCTGTATACCGCTGCTTCCCTGGGAACCTGGGTTAGGAGAAATCTAGGTGCCTGACCCATCCTCCTACACCATGGACAAGTAGCCAATGCAGGAAGTGCCTGGGACCCCACACCCACTCATCTGGAGGAACCAAAGAAAATGTCAAGACAAAGGAGCAAAAGGCAATCTTTGGCCTCCAGCCCAAACAGAACAAGTCCAGGAGACATGGACATAGAAGAACGTGGAAGTTGCACACCTGAAATTTCTGGGATGATGGCAACTGAAGAAAGAAACTACTTCATGAGGCTGTAAAATAAATCAGATCAGATTAGAAATACAATCCCAGGTAAAAGAACAAATGAAAAACATAATAAAAGGGTTGCTGAGTGTATCTAAAGAAAACATAGATTTTAAAAAAGATGAGCATAGGAGAAGGAGGCAAACTTTAAATGAACAATACAGAGAAGAATTGGAATGCGTGAAGCAGACCCAAAGAGATATCCAGGAAATCAAAAACTCCATTGAAAGCTGGCAAAACTGCTTGCAAGAGACTGAAGCTAGACTTTCAGACCTTGAACACAAATTTTCACCTTGCGATCATGAAAGGAAAGATCTCTTAAAAGTAACAAGTAATCAGGAAATAACAATTCAATGGCTGCAAGACAATGCAAGAAAAAATAATTTAAGAGTGATAGGTGTCATCAAAAAAGCAGGAGTCAATACAAATGACATAAAGACACTATTTACAGAAGTAATAGCAGAGAACTTCCTAAGCATGGGAAAAGGACCTGACATTGCAGATAAGTGAGGCATATAGAGCTCCAACTAGCTATAACCACAATAAATCTACACACAGGCATATAAATTAACATCCCAGAAATTCAGCACAGGAACAAAATATTAAAAGCTGTTTGAGAAAAGAAACATCATCTATTAAGGAAAACCCATCAGAATTACGACAGACTTCTCAACCCAAACCATCAAGTCAAGAAGAGATTGGAGTGAAGTATTTCAAGTCCTGAAAGAAAACAACTTCCAACCCAGATTGATGTTTCCTGCAAAACTATCTTCCAAAATTAATGGAGAAACAGGATACTTCCATGACAAAGAACAACTGAAGGAATTCATGACCACCAAACCAACCCTACAAAGAGTACTGAAGGGTAATCTAAAAAGAGATAAAAATGACCACAGTTCCAGAAACAGCAGCAGAGTGGGATCACAGAGTAGGGCAGACCATTGAATGGAGGGGAAAAATAGGGAGCCAATGACAGGAAAAAAGCACAAAAGAGATGAACCAGTACATGTTGGCCATAACCATTTTTGTAGAAGGTCTCAATTCACCAATAAAAAGAAACACAGGCAGAGTAGATCAAGAAACGAGATCCATCAATAAGTGGTATACAAGAAACACATTACCTCAAAAGAAAATTCATAGACTGAAAGTCAAAGGAGAGAAAACAATGCTCCATGGGACAAGGAAGCAGAAAAAAGCAGGGGTAGCTTGCCTGTCAACCACAGAATGGATAAGAAACATATGGCATTTTTCTACAATGGAAAGCTACTTAGCTATAAAGAAGCATAATCACGAGGCTCTTGTAGGTAAATGGATGCAACTTGTAATCATGCTCTTGGGTGAAATGGTTCAGACTCATATAAGTGAATATCATGTTGTATTCCTAGTATAAAAAATTGAAAGAGTTAGTGGGATCCAAAATGTAAAATAGATATTGTGAAAGAGGAGGAAACATCTAAAAAGGGAAGGTAGTGACCATTGTTAATCCCCTATTATCTTTGCTTTAAAGTCCTGTATCATTTTCATTGTTTTGTTTTGATTGGTTTTATTCTGGTCTGTTTGTTTTGATTGCATTCTATTTGATGGCACGGGCAGCTATTTTGAAGATAACAAGTTATATTATGGTAGTCATTGTTGATTTCCTATTATCTTGTTTTGATGTCCTATATCACTTTCACTGTTCTGTTTTGATTAGTTTTATTATGTTTTATTTTGTTTGGTTTTATTTTCTTAAAAATTGTAAAAAAGTGAAAGAAAGAAAGAAAGAAAGAAAAAAGAGAGAAAGAAAATGAAACCAGAAACAGGAAAGGTTGCCATACTCAAGAACACAATCCACTTATAATAAAACAGTTTACTCCCAAAGAAAAACTGTCTTTGCTTATTTGTTAGTTTTTTTCTGGTATTGGGCATGAAATCCAGAGAGCACTGAGTTACATTCTCATCCCTTTTACACTTTTTTTATTTGTGACAGTGTCTCCCTAAATTGTGCAGGTTAGCCCTGGACTTGTGATCCTCCTATGCAGCCCTCGAGTAGCTGGGATTATGGGTGTGCACTTCTGTGCCCAATTAATAATTTATCATATTTTTAAAATGAGATTTTAAGAATTTTTGTATACAATGGTGATCAGCCCTTTACCTGAAAGATGAGTTGCAAATATTTTCACTTTGCCAGTTTTTATTTTTAAGTGTTTCATAGTTTTTAAATTACAATTGATCATATTTATGAAAATTCCATAAAGTTACAAACACTAATACAAAAAGGCAGTTATCACAAACCAAGATAGTCCATCAGCATCTCTTAAAAACAGTGTTATTATTGGTGGGCACTACTACTGTGCAAAGAAAAAACAAATTTAAAAAAGAATAAGTCATAATTTACTCATAATGCAATGCTTAAATGTTCAATTTTTAAAAAAGTTTTGGCACTAATTTTCACTTGTAGAAATGTCACCAACAATAAAATTTGGGAGAGTTGCATCACTGCAGAAGAGTTCCCTTCTGCCCTGTATGGTTGGTTACCCAGTGTCCCCCAAATGGGCAAGCATTTTCTGATTTGTCACTATAAATTAGGTTTTCATTGCTTCTGAACTTTACATACTTTGGAAACATTATAGGATATACTCTTGTACTCAGCTTCTTTTATTCAAGCATGATGTTTCTGAGAGTCATTCATGTTTCTTCTTGCATGTGTTGGCAGTTCTTTCTCGTGTGTTATATGAAGAGACCACTATTTGTTTATCCAGAGTTGTCAATGGACACTGGGCTGTTTTCAACTGAGAGGAGGAGCATTTGTATACATGATTTGTATGGATGTTTTTATTTTTCTGAGTAAATACACAGGAATTTTGAGGTTATAGAGTAAATCTATGTGTATGACATTTCTCTAGTGTTATCCAAAATTATTATAACCATCAGTAGTTTAATAGGTAGTACATGAGAGACAATACTTATTGTCTTGCTTTTTAAATTTTAACTATTTCTGGGGTGTGTATTTGTATCTCATTGCAGTTTTACATTTGTATTTCTCTTTTAATTATTGATGATAAATAACTTTTCATATGCTTTTTCATGTCTTTCGTAAATCTTCATTTATGAAATATCTGTTCTTTGTCCATTTGCAAATGTTGTATCTTCATAAAATGGAGTTTTATATTCTAGAAGCAAGTCTTTTATTAGATGTAGTGTTTCTACTTTCTTAAGGTATCTATAATATTTTGTAAGCATTATATTCTTGTAAACATCACCATTTTAGTTTTGTGTAATATTTTTCCTTGCCTTTTTAGGTTTTTTTTGGCAACAACTTTATCTTATTTGATATTTAAAATTACAATTCTTATTTCCTTTTAATCTGTATTTATTTGGATTTCCTCCCTTCTTTTATTTTCCTTCATGACCTCTTTAAATGATTGTCTTAATCCCTTTCTCATCACTAGGACACAATCCTGGACACCCAAAACTTAAAGGAAGAGATGTTCATTTCGGTGTTTTATGTTTTCAGTCCATGGGAGAGTGATTTCAAGGGAGAAACGGCGTGTGGAAGGGTTCAGTGGAGGAAGGCTGCTTGCGTCATGGCGGCCAGGAAGCAGAGGGCCAAGGGAGGGTCGGGAGGGAGATCCAGGGTGCATCCCATCCCTGGTGACCTGCCCGTTCCCCCAGACCCACCTCCTAAACGCACATTAAGCTGTGAACTCATGGAAGAATTAATTCACTGCTGACTGGATTAGAGCTCCTAGGATCCAATCGTGTTTCACACACGAGGAATTTGGGGAATGTTTTAGATCTAAACCATGGCAGTGGTTTTGTTTAAAGTATGCCCCTGGCAAAAGAATCTGGAATTAGATTTTACTTTTTGTTATCCAATTTGAAATTTAAAAAAAGTTAAACCCATCAAAAATTAATCTTTTTTGTCTATATGATACTTTTTGAAATAAATCTTTTAATAATGGTATATACATCACTTCTATACAATTCTTTTGCTAGGAATCTTTTATTTTTGTTCTTATGGTCACTTTTTATTTGTACAATGCTTAATCCTCCATTTCTTTGAGTAATATCTATTTAATTATATATGATGAGCAATGATAAATTCATTCTTTTCTTCTCTTTTTCCACTTAAATTTATACAGTTTTATCTTTTGTTAGTGTTTAGGGTACTTTGCTTTGAGACTAGGTCTTGCTATGTAATTCAGACTGGTCTTGAACATACTATATAGCCCAGGTTGCCCTCAAACTCATGGTGATCCTCCTGCCTCAGCCTCCCAAATGATGGGATTGTAGGCATATGCCCCCATGCCTGGCTAGTATTTAGTTTTACTGCTAAATATGCCTATATTTTAAGATTTGTTCCCTTTAAATATTGTCAGTATTTTTAGTGTGTGGTACTAGGGACTAAACTGAGGGGCACTCCACCACTGAGGCACCTCCTCAGTCCTTTTTATTTTTTGAAACAAGGTAGTGATAAATTGTCCAGGTGTGATTTGAACTTAGGAGCTCTCCTGCTTGAATCTCCCCCTAGTACTGGGATTACAGATATGTGCCACCACACCTGATTTCAAAGGCTGTCTTTTGACATTTATTTACTTTTTGTGACAGCAACATCTCTTGCTCCAATCTTTCTCCTGTGCTTTTCCCTATTTAGGTACCTTACTTCTACATCATCGTGAAAAATAATATTTATAGTCTATTGCATTGCTTTTATTGACATTTGTTTAGTTTTAGCTCTACAGTTGATTGTAGTCAACATCTACCTCTATTCATGTACCTATTGTTCTTTGTCATGGTTTATCCTGGTATCTCATTGATCTGAATTCCATTTTGCTAGCTTCTGTTCGTGTATAGTGTGTTCTTTGAGATTTCCTTGTTCACCACTATTTGTGCATCCTCTTGTTTTAGTCCCTTCCTCATCACTGAGACATACTAGACACCCACAAGTTAAAAGAAGAGAGAGTTATTTTGGCCCCTGTATTTTAGTGGTTTCAGTCCATAGTTGGCAGGCCCCAAGGCAGAAAGGGTGTGGTGCATGGAGCTTGGGGAAGGGAAGGTGTGTATTGTGGCAGACAGGAAGCAGAGTGAGAAGGACAGAGAGTCACAGAGGGCTCTACATCCTCCCATTTCCCATTCCTCAGCAAGCCAACTCACCTTCCAAAATCACCTTCCAAAAGCCTTATATCTGAGTACAAGAGGGTTTTGGGGACAGTTTATATCTAAACTATAAGAGTTTAGATATTTTATGAGAGTTTAGATATTTTATGAGAAAGTCAGGTTGGTTGGATACAAGATACTTGCCCTCACTTTTCTCCCTAGGAAGTGTTTTGAAATCCATTATCTTTTGGTTCTGAATGTTGCTATGGAGAGACCTGTGGCCCTTATAAACAGCAAGTTTTTAAAAAAATTTTATTTAAAGAGAAAAAAAAGCAAAACAGAAAAAAGGGTAGAAATAATACAGAATTTTAAAAAAAAGTAAGAAATCACTAGTTGATAAATTACATACTGTCTTCTTAGAAATAGTTGTTCATGTTACAAAATTAAGGCATACAAAGTGGACATTCAAACACTGAGGCTGCAAACAGTTCTGTTCAACGATCCAACAAAACTTAGTAATACGGTTACCAATCCCACACACTTAAACATACATGCAGTTATATCCTTTAGAGCACTTTCTTTTCTACCTTTTGCTTTTTCAGTCCATTATCTGTCTAGTTATATCATGTTTCAGCTTGCTCAGTACCTTACTGATCTGTTTTGTTGTTATTTCCTTTTAATCACCTTATATAATTCTGTTGTTTTGTTTTTGAGTTTCTCTTCATCCATGTCACATGGATCCGCTTTGATGGAGTTGGGAATTTTTGGACGTATTTTGTTACCTTGTTTTCTCATGTTTTATTGTGTTTTTTAATTTAATTTTTAAGCAGCATGTTTTTTGTTTTGGGGTTTTTTTTTTTTTTTTTTTGCTTATCCATCCATAGGATATTTTATCTTTAAAACTCTTTTTCACTATGTGTCTATCAGCTAACAGTTCAGGATAGCTTTTCCTAAATGTATACTATGCCTTTTTTATATGTAGATTCAAGTTTTATATTTTAATAAAGTTTTTGCAGTTACATCTTTAAATATTTGATCTAGTCTCATTGTCTTGATATTATTCTTTGAAGAAATCTTACAATCATGCATGATTTTGAATCATCTTGGGTGGTTACCAATATCTAGTTAATATTTTAACTGTTTATTTCTATTTTATTTTGTTCGCTTTTATAATTTGTTTTTTATGTTCCTTACTTTGCTTTCTTCAGTATTTATTTCCCTTATGTTGCTTCCAGTTTCATCTTTATTTTGTTGTAGTATTATCTTTTTCTTCTAATTCTTTCTAGAATTCGGTAAGCCTGTCTCACCAGCTCTTCTCTGAATGATTACATTTCAACGCTGTGATCTTCCATTGCTAGGACGATTGCTTTTTAGGCTTTGAAAGTTGAAATAAATTGTTAGTTTTATCTGATTTATAGAAAAATGTCTTTTTAAAAAAGTTTTTTTGGGGTAAATTTTATTACTTTTTACATTTTTGAGACTGAAGTCTTTGTACTGATGCTGGCGTAATTTTCATCCTTGGTGTCTTCCTCTCTTCCTTTATTTTTCTCTTCCTCCTCCTCCCTCTGTCTCTGCCTGCCTTGGCTGCCTTCTCTTATAACTTCCCTTCTCTTCTCATTCCCACCTTCTTCTTTTCCTTCTTCTCTGCCTTTCTCCTCTTCCCTCTTCTATTCATCACTGAGTTGCTTGATTTCCTAGATCAGTATGTGCAGGGTCTTCAAGTGTGCACACAGGGGAAGGAGGGCAGGGAATCATCTGAACAAGCCTTGTTTCCACCTGTCTTCGCAACCCACAGGCTTCCTCTTTATCTGCTTTCACAGTGACAGGCTATTAAAGGTGACTGGACTGTGTGATTCCTTGGGCAGTGCCATCTTCTTTGCTTTAGGGAGGTGCCCTGAGTCTCGAAGGGCTTCTGCTTCCAATTTTGTGCCACTTCAGTCCCACGTCCAGTGTTGTCACAAGAGGCTTCAGGGAGAAGTGTGACTTCCTGGCGGCTGGGGCTTCTGGAGTCTCCTGATGCCGAGACCGTTAGCACTCTGTCCTTCCACCCCACTCACTCCGGCTGCAGCTTCTGCATCATCTGCTCTGCTGGCAGCTTTTGCTGACTTTTGTAGATCCCAGACTATCTGCCTTCACATTTTGATGACAATGCAATGTGTGGATTTTAAACATCACTGTGGCTTTTGAAAGATTTTTCTGAGAAAGGAACAAAAAAAAAAAAAAAGAGGCTGACTTGAAGCAGTCTTGTTCATACCAGAATTCTGTGTTCTTTGTGAAACTAGGTTTCTTTTCCATGATGTGTCTCTCAGCTAACAATTTGGGATAGCTTTTCCTAAATATACGCTTTGCCTTTTCTCTGTGCGTCTAGTCAACCTCCACAGCTTCAGAGCCTATTACCAGTTTACTGCCACAAGTGGAGGTTTCAATTTTCATCATGAATCTGTAGATGATGTTTGGAGGATTAATTTAAAAAGTAAGGTAAAATACAGTCTAAACAACATAATCCCTGATAATATAAATGTTGTTTTTGCCAAATTCACATTTGAAGTAGAGAGTGTTGAAAAGGTAAACAGAAATCTGAAAGTCCTCTTCCTTGTGGTAAATCCAGGGATCCAGGCCGATGCAGTATGGAAGGGAAAAGCTCTTAGACCCACTGGTCGGCAACCTCAATGCGGGCAGGGACTGTCCTTGCACTGCCCATGTGCACTGTAAGAGGCACTGTAAAAGGTCTATGCTGATGACCAAATAATAAAAAACACAGACAGAAAAATATATTATTTAAAGTTATAATGACAGACCATAAAACAACTAAAAACAGAAATTAGTCAGTCATTTCCTTTGGAGAAAAGGGAGATTTCATACCTCTTTTACTTCATGTGTTTGTTGAACACTATTTAAAACTATACTCACACAATGCTTCAGTAACGTAAAAGAAATGGTTGAGTAAAAAGGAGGGAGAAAGAAGAACACAAGTTCTGTAATGATAAAGATGTTCGATTTTGTTGTTGAATTTTGTTATCTGCATTTATTGATAAGAACTTTTAAAATATTGGATTATTTTATAACTATTAATGATTGGCTTTTTGATATTTAAGGTAGCCACAGTATAATTTTTAACAGCAGCATAATATTACATGAATCACCACAATTAATTTAATCAATGCCACATTTTTAGGCAAGGAAGTGGTTTATTCTTTACTATAGACAATATGATGTGTTCATATAGCAAAGTATCTTTGTGTCCATGATACTTTTTCTAAGATGAATTCTTAAAATTAGGATTTGCCAAGGGTTTGCAACATTTCTATTAAATCATACTGCCATTTCAACTCATGTCACAAAGAGCAAGTTTGTCAGAGGAATTTTAATTCTTCAGACAGGTCGGGCCAATACTACTTAACTTTATACATTGTGCCATAAAGATAGGATTTTAAAAAATCTACTACAGATAAAATAGCTACGCATAACTGGTCACTTAGCACATCCGAATAAGGAGGGTCCTGTATGATAAGAGGTCAGCTCCTCAGCAACTGACGCAGCAGAAAGTGTAGATGCAAAACTGACCAAAAGGGCGGAGGGACTGACACTAAGTTTTCTGAATGAGCTGGGAGGTTAGTTACTCTTTTTGTAAGAAGCTACGCTCAGTTCTGCCAGCTCAACTCTATGCTGAAAGACAGAAATCTATTAACAATAGATACTTTAACACACTTCAGTGAGTGGCTAAGCTCACTGAAGGTTATATTTGCTTTGAGAACTGATTAAGTCCAACACCTATGAACTGCAGTTTATCTTCCAAAGTGCAGCCTGTTAAATTTGGGGGTGGGGTGGGTTTGTCGCTAGATGACATCGGGGAGGCTGACCTGAGATGAGAAGCTGAGAGTGGATAACCCCAAAATTAACTTCAAAAGAGGGTCTCCATATATACCTATATATTTGAAATTTGGTCACTTCATGCAAAATGCAAAATATTATATCTATCAAAAAAGTAATGTAGCAGAGAAATAATTTTTTTTGATTCTTGATATTTGTGGAATTTAAATCTTATGCCCCCAAAACACAGGCATTAAAAGCATTTTAATGCGTAATAGATAGTAGCTTAAAATTTGTTATCTATGAGAACAGCGCAAAGGAGGGACCAATGAAGGATGCATGAGAGAAACTCGGGCTCTGTCCGGGCCACCCTGCTAAGGCTGAGCCTGCTCGTGAGTCTGTGCTCCTCAGCTGAAAAGATGTGGACTAATACCTCCTGGGAGGGCCTCATCCCAGCCCTGACAGCCAACCTCTTCTCCCCTGCTTGCTTATGAACTTAGGAACAGTGATGGTTTTCTTTCTTACCACATCATGCTTTTTGAAACAAGGGATTGTGCACAAATCACTTGTTCCTTTTGGGACAAAAAGTAGTTTGGAAGCTTCGTACATCAACATCCCCAGAATTATCATCTTCCAGTCTGGGGGCTTTCTGTAAAGATTCAAACACTCCAAAGTGTTGAAAGTAAAAAAACTGAAACTTTCCCTTCGATTTCTCAGTCCTGTTTTCTAGCGGTAACTGGCATTAACTGTTGAGTATGACTTTGATGTTTGGTCCATGTTTACCAACTCAGAAGCTGTATAGCAAGATATCTTTACCTATACTTGGAGTTACACCTATATCCATGTTTTTAATACAATCAAAATGGGTTTATACTACTAATATTGTTTTATAGCCTGTGATCTTTTTCCACTTAACATTTTCACTTATAGACATATGGGTGCCTCCATGCCCAGAAGTTACTTTTCCTTTTAAATGGTTGTATGAAAAACTGTGATTAATTTAACAAATTCCCATTTGATGGACATTTGGAAACCCTGAAATTTCTTAAAAGGATTTTAAAGAAACTGATCTGATCCTGGGAAGATATTTCCTTGTGTCACTCACCTCCAGAAGGCAATCTGCGCTCTGTGAAAATAGACAACTTGAGATTCAAACAATTAGAAGGTACGTTATGCGCGAACACTTCCTTCTCTTCCTCCA
This sequence comes from Dolichotis patagonum, assembly GCA_004027295.1. Classification (NCBI taxonomy): domain Eukaryota; kingdom Metazoa; phylum Chordata; class Mammalia; order Rodentia; family Caviidae; genus Dolichotis; species Dolichotis patagonum. Next base: position 146,752 of record PVJX010000283.1, on the reverse strand, counting down.
TTTGGCTTGACGTGTTGAATGTGAAACAAAACCAGAATAGCAGCATCAGCATATGTCGCAACTGTTCATTTAAGGGCTCCTCATTCCACACAAGCTTTCTGCTCTTGACCAAGGCGGGTGGTTGCTGAGGAGCTGCCTCCCTATGTGGGTACGTGTGTCTCTGTGAGGGTTCGGCTGCTGTTCTGTACAGACCAAGGTGACAAGTAGAAGTTGGTTCACGGGATCCTCTCCATCGAATACTAGGTCACTTCCCCAGGACAGATTGCTGGGGTACAGTGGGGTGATCCATTCAGACTCTTCCTCTGGGGTGGGCCTGTGCGCCTGCCAGGACAGCCTTCTCAGGGGCAGGGCAGCTCCTAAACAGAGGAGTCATATCTGGTACAAAGGGCCTCTGTGGTCCCTCAGTGTCATATCCTGTCTTGAGGACCTATGGGCCCTCTTCTTCGGCATCAGTGCAAGATGGCAGAGATGAAAGGATAATCTCCTTTGGTAAAATTTAGCTGAAGTTGCCTAATACCTATTTCTTGCAAGGAGCTTTAGAATAGTGAATCTGACATGATCTGAAGTCTACAGATTTTTCTGGGACCACATTTCAGACACAGCTAAACTGGTCCAGAAAGTGGAACACTTTTGTTGTCCTAGTGGTCTCCTTGGCACAGACACATATCTGCACACAGAGCTGGCTAGGGACAATGTCATCGTCGTTTCTTTAACCAGTCATGTACTGATGGCCAGTTTTGGGTTGCTGCTTCTGGTCCTGTTTTCTTTGTGATGATGTGGCAAGAGTAAGTGATATATATGGGCAGTGGTAACTTGGCTCACTGATTTAATTTGCTCCATGATTCTGGAAGAGAAGGCCATATTCATGCTCACGTGGGCAAGATGGCTGTAGTCATGTTCGTCACCTCATGTAGAGTTCACAAATGAAGACAAAATTTTGCCAGCGTCTCTGTTTGTGAACCAAGTTGTTCAGAAACAGACGTGTTCATGAACCGAGAGGCACCACTGTATATCATTTAGTAACTAAGATAAATTCCCAGAAGAGGAATTGCTAGATTCAAGAGTAAAGCACTTGCTGTTTTGATACTTCAGGGTGAAACAATTTGTATTCCCAGCGATCACAGAAGACTTTTTTTTTTGCACTGGGAATCGAACTCAGGATATCGTGCTTGCCAGGCAGGTGCTGTGCCAATGAGCTATATCCCTGGCCATCATACCGCCTTTTAACTGTGTTCCTTTCTTGTGCAGACTAGAATTTTTACCATTTAGGTTCTATGGTCCCTTTACTTTCTGATATGAAATTCACAATATAACCTACTGTAAGTCAAAATTTTTTAAAAGATCAGTAAGCTGCCTTCTCTGATAGTATTGAAGAGGAATAAAAGTAACGTGTAATAAAAGGTATTTCATTCTGTGAAACACTTATGCAAGATTAATGGCAAGATGCAGTGAAGCCATTTGCTTCTTATACCTATGTACACACAGTGGACGCCAGCTCCCCAGCGCAGATCCATCAGATACGTTGTGTGGATGCCTCAGGACCTGTAAGCATGGCTGCCTTCGGGGAAGTGATTTTGCAAAGCAGAAAGAAAAAAACCAAAGCACCCCACCTACACATCATAGAAAACTCCAAAACGTCTTGGTAAGCATCTAAAAAAAAAAAAAAAAAAAAAAACTGGGACAACCTTCCCTTTATTTACACAGTAGCTGTATTCCCTGGACAATTCAATGTTTATTAAAGCCATACAAAAATTCATATATGTATATTTATATGTGTATATGTATGTATATGTGTGTGTGTATATATATATATATATATATATATATATATATAGATAGATGATAGATAGGAGTCTCTGGATTCAGATGCTCATATAGGTGGTGTTTTCCCCATACCTAAATGTCCAGAGGGATGTTTGAAAGTCCTGTGGGTCATGGGAATTCTTCCTTGCATGGACTGCTCTGCACCCTGTCCACCAAATGCCAGTACAGCCTCAAGTTATTATCACACACAACAGTGCTGACGGCTCAAATGCCCTTGCAGCTGTGTTCCTCTTCCCAGAGAACTGCCGCTCCAGGTCCTCCCATGGACCCCACTGAGACCAGGTGAAATTTTCAAAGCCTTCATGTGTGTTTCATGCTCTTTCATTTCTGTTTAACACCCCCCCCAGCGGCTTGCTTTTGTCCAGCAACGTGTAACACCCTTAGCTCCACGGGTTGGATTCAGTGTTTCAGATGACAGCTGGGTGTGGAAATGTGTGCTTTTAGTTGAACAGGATCCAGCGCCCTGGTGATGCATCTGCTACACTGGAAAGTGTTCCTGGCTGCAGTCAAAATCAGGTGAACTTTAAGTGGTCGTGAGTCTTCTGGCAGGTGCCTAAATCTATCTGGGCCTCCTTGTCCTATTTTGTTAAATAAGAGTATGGGACTTTATAGTTTAGAAATCCCTTTCTGTACTGATTTTTGTGATTCTGGAAAGAATGGTAGAGTGTATAAGTGGTAGGATACCAAATCTCTGCAACCCTTTGCGCTCTGAATTTATTAAGATAGTTTAAAGACAGTAGGAAACATTTAGTGGGATTCATCTTAAATGCAACGTGCATGATGTTCCGTAATTTGTGTGTCATAAATGCTCCACTCCTGGAGCTGGGATGCGTGGGCCCAGGCTCCTCTCTCCCTGCTCTTTAGCTGCCCTTAAACAACTTCGGAGTTTACCTGTGTCAGGCTGGCAGGGCATAATGACTGCACTATTAAATGTCATCATGACCTTGGCATCCGGTAGCCCTCACTGTTCTCTGTCCAGCAGTCAGGCGGCTGTTTAAACTGACTAAGCTGTATTGTTTTGCTGTGCTTGTCTTCCCAACAGTTAATGTACAAAATGGTAGTAAAGGTGTCACTGGTACTTTTCTTCAAATCGTTACTGTTGATATTTTCTCAGTGTACATAATCATGCATTTATCATTTGGCTTTGGAGTAAAGCCTGTCTCCCTTCTAGCGTAGAAAAGAGAGCAAATGGCCTGATTTGTTCACCTCTGGCTCCCCAGCACGGCCCACTGTGCTCATGTGAAGACGCCTGGCCGTGACTGACAGGATGTATAAGCAAGGGCTTCACATTCAGGCGAAGGGCTGTGACCATACAGAGGAAATAGAAGTAACAGACAAAGCCCAGGCTCTTGTGTTCTGACGGAAAAATTAATTTTCTCCCAGTCCACAAGTTGAGCATCAAAGCCATCCGGACCATTTGCCCCGGGGTCAGGCTGTGCTTAGCTAGGTTTGGGAAGGGCTGGCAAGCTTCCATAGGCTGGAGGTGTGCACGGAAGCGGAGAATTCATTATAACCGGTTAGTCAACCGTAGAGATTGTAGACACTGCCCAAGGGCGGGGCGCACCTGGCGCTTTCCCGTGGGGCCTGCTCCCTGTGTGGCTCCCTTCCGTGGGAATGGGACTTGTAAAAAAACCCACGGGAGTCCAGGGTCTGGTGTACCAGGAAAAAGCACCAATGATCCCTCGGGGTGCGTCACCCTGACAGCCAATTCTAAAATCAACCCCAGTCCCTGCTAGGGTAACTTTTGGAGGACTACGGGGCATCAGAGGTGGCCTGGGTCCTAGCCCGACCTCACGCAGTGGAAGCTGGCGTTCACCCTCACTCACTTTCCTGCCACCTAAGGGTGCAGAGGCAGAGGGCAGTGACACAGGAGAACACGCAAAATCCCCGCTGCAGAAAAGCAAGCGAACCCAGGCGGCGAGCAGCGCTGGGCGCCTCAGCGACATCAGGAGCGCCAGGCTGCCCTGGGTCCCCAGAGTTGCGCTTCGCTGGGTGAAGATGACTCAGCCTCACTCGGGTAGTCTTCACCGTCAGCCTGCTGAGGGCTCTGCAAAGTTCCCAGTCACACCCCGGACCTTGTATGGGGACGGGGGGCTCCGAACGCTGGGCGCTGGGATGAGGGAGACGCTGCGAGAAGCTCCCGGCGCCAGCCTTCCCCGACTTCTTTCCCCGACCCGACCCCTCCTCTGTGGTCACCTCGCGTGCGCCTCCGCCCGCGCTCTGCTGCATCCCGCCTGGGGTCTGGGCTCGCCGTGAAGCCCCGGGGGCAGGAATCCCTTCCCCGAAACCGAGGGCGGGACGAACCGCGCAGCATCTGCTTCCTCCCAGCCCCGCCAGCCCGCCACCACCACTCACCTCGCAGCGCGGACCCCGGGCCTCGGCGGGCGAGGGCGAGGGCAAGCACCGAGCCGAAGCCCCGGGTCCGGGTCGGAAAGCCCAGGGACGGCCGAGCGGCGAGCTCTGCCGGAGCCGGGCGCCCGCGCCACGCCGCCCTCCGCGCCTTCCCCGCCGGGCGCGCGGCCAGGAGCGGCCGTGGGCGGCCACGCGGCGCTGCCCCAGCGCGACCTCTGACCCCGCACTCGTCCCTACCCCGCACTCGTCCCTACCCCGCTCTGCCCCGCCTAGCCCGTCCGCCCCTCCCTCGGACCCGTCGGCCGCCCGGCAAAACTGTGCCCGTGGGTGGGGTCGCGCCACCTCCAGGCTCCGCAGCCCGCGAGCCCGCCGCCGCCGCCCAGGCGGCCCGGCACGCGGCGCCCGCTCCGAGCCGCCCGCGGCGAAGTGTGGGGCCCGGGGCCTGGGCCGCCGCCCGCGTCTCCGTACCCAGCCCGGCTCGGGTCGCCGGGGCCTGGGGACAGCCCGGGGCCGCCGGGGCGTCGCGGCCGCGGCGGGGACTGCGGAGTTGGAAAGAACTCGGCGGCCGCAGTGGGCCGGGCGGGGCAGGGCGCGATCGCCGCGGCCAAGGGCACCGGAGTTCGCCGTCCCCGCCCGCGCGGCGCCTCCCGCCCTCCCGCCGCGGCCCGCCGGACTCCCCGGGGCCGCCGAGGCGGGGCGGGCGGCCGCGCGGCCAGAGGCGCGCCTGGCTCCCTCCTCCGCCCCCCGCCGCGCTCCTCCCCCCTCGCGGCCCTCCCCCACCCGCTCCTTTTTCTGCTCCCCAAGTGAGCCCGGCGCGCGAGCGGCAGGCGGGGCGGCGCGGCGCGGCGCGGCGCGGCGGAGAGGAGAGCGCGGAGCGAGCAGCAGCCCGGCGCTCGCCCGCCGTCCCCGGCGCCGCTCTCCGCGGCCACCCTCGCTGCAGCCGCGGCCGGCGCGTCGGACGGAGCCCAGCATGGCCGGGCCGGGCTCGCCGCGCCGCGCGTCCCGGGGGCCCTCGGCGCTCTTGGCCGCCGCGCTTCTCTACGCCGCGCTGGGGGACGTGGTGCTCTCGGAGCAGCAGATTCCGCTCTCCGTGTAAGTGCCGGCGCCGCGCCGCCCCGGGAGGGGACCCGCCGCCGCCGCCCGACCCGCTGTACCCAAGTTTGGGCACCTGCAGGTGCGGCTGCACGGGACCCGCTGCGGCGCCGGCTTTGCCTCTCGCACCTGCGTTCGGCGGGCCCCGGGCGGCGAGGCTGGGGTGGGATCCTCGCCCCTTCCCGCGGGTTTGCGAGTGAGACCCGGAGAGGCTCACCTCAAGTGACAGCTTCAAGTTTGGAGCCTGTTTACCGACTCCAACTTCCGTGGGCCATTAAATTATCCCCTTCTCTGCCTTGACATCTCACTCTTTTGGGGGGAGGGGGATGGGTGGATTTCTTCCTACTAGTATTTGCCGGGCAGTGACCATTGGGGTGTTCAAGTCCTCAGGGTAGTTGTTGAGATGAAACCAGTGGGTTTTGGGGGGACCTGGGAGAGTTTACGCATTCTGAACTCTGAGACCCACCTCAGACCCCTCCCGCGTTGCGCTCCGCAGTTTGGTGCTAGTGGCTTGTACCAACGCGCATTTTCTATCCTTTCCCCCCTTTTCCTTAATGCTATGTCGCCCTGGCCCTTCACCACAGTCCCGTGTGTGTGTGTGTGTGTGTGTGTGTGTGTGTGTGTTGGCTGTGACACGAGCGTTCCGTTTCTTCCATGTCCTTTCTCCCCATAGGGTGAAGCTATGGGCCTCCGCTTTTGGTGGGGAGATAAAATCCATTGCTGCTAAGTACTCGGGCTCCCAGCTTCTGCAAAAGGTAAGGTTTCTGTGGTGGCAGGAAGCAATGATTTTTCCAGCACAGAAAATGGAGGCAGATTTAGTTTTCCAAACAAACGTGAGCCCGAGCTGCATCAGTTATCTGAGGAGTCTCTGATCCCAGTTTCTTGGCATTGTGCTGTGCAGTGACTTCTCCCTACCAACCGGTTATTTTTAGATGACACTTGATTCTAAACACAAAGAGAAGCAGGATACTCACTCTCACTGTCCTGGCTGGGGCTTGGAAACTGAGTGCTTCTGCACAGCTCTCTTCTCAGTGTCGGTACTGCTGTTTCAGTGTGACAGCAGATGCTCCTCAGGCCAAAAATTGCTAACTTCATCGGAGAAGCAGAATCAGTGCCTGTTTTATGAGGCTTTTCACCTTGCATTGGAGGCACGGGTTCCGTGTATCATAGGAGACACACACTATTGTTTGTCATCCCTGCGGTTGTACAGTCCCATTATTCCCCAGTCATCTAGACCCAGGGCTGGGATGCATTACATCATTACAGATAAGGAGAATGAATGTGGTTATCTTTCCACTCAGCTGCACTGCCGGGTAATAACCTAGGAGCGTGGCCCACAAACTTAGGAATTTGGTCTGTGTCCATATAATTCTGGAGAATGAGAACAGAGAATTGATTATTAGGCTTTTATCAGAAGCTGCATCAATTTTAATTCAAACAGGCAGCATTATGCTTAAAATTACATTGGGAGATATATGGTCCTTCATTCTTCCTTCCAAGAAATAAAAAGGATGAACTGGAGAGGAGAGAATGGAAGGGTTTTTAAGAGAATTTCAAGTTAGAAAATCAACAGGATTAACTCGCATATTTTCCTGGCAACAGAAAATAAAATTGGCCTTTTGGGGATAATTCTCTGAAAATGGGTACAAACAGCTTAAATTGTTAAGTTAACTTTTAAGCGTTTTAAAATGTGTTTCTGGACCGGTGTACCATATGTGTTGTGCGTGCTGCCTGGTAACCAAGTACGTTATCTTATTTATGGCATTCCATTTCAGAGAGTAGCATTTTGGGGAACATTATATGAAACAGTTTGTCATAGGAAATCTAAATATCATAATAAATCTAAATATCCCATAATGGGATGATGAGGTATGCTGGCTTAAAAATTACCAGTAGCTGTATTTCTTCAAACCATTGGTAATGTTGTTTGCTTGCCTGTGTAATTTGGGAAGGTGTTCATTGACTTAAAGACAGTTGATGTAAACTTGATGCTACTATGAGTCTTTGTAGGAGGTGATAATTTACATGGCCATAGCCCTCAGAGCTTATAGGAACTACCTGTTTCCCTCTTATCCTTTTAATCTGGGTACGTCCCAGTCTGTACTTTGCTTTGGCTTTTTGCCGGCTTGTCAGATATTTTACGTGAAGCACTGTGGACTGTGCCATTGCCTGTGTATTTTCCCTTTGCCTTTGAATAAGAGAACATTTAGTATAACTTTAAGCAAATATTTCTCATCTGCATGTTGTAGTTGTAATTCTCCAAGATTCCCTTCAGAGTCTGTGAATGGTTTGTGTGTGTGCGTGTGCATGCTTACGTATTTTTTCTAGCTCACAGTTGATGGGCACATGAATATGTTTATTCCTCCTTTCTAAAGTTAGAACACACACTTGCGCGCACACACACATACACAAAACCCCATCAGCTCTATTATTGGTTATTCTGTAATAGCAAATTGGAAACAGCTAAAATGCCTCTCTTACCTTCTCATCAGCATCCTTTCTGATATTGAATCACTAGCCTTGCTTTGCTTTTGTCGTGTATGCAGCTTGACAATTGTGTAATTATTTCCAGCTGTTTATGGCTTTGTTGTCATTTCTTGCTGCTGCCTGTTATTTTGTAAGGTGATACTAGGGGAAGGTGAGATGTTGCTTGGCACTGGATTCCAGGATTAGGTATCTGCTTTAGCTCTGATATATAATTATGTGATGTGAGGGTCTTGAAATACCCATGGCTTTGTGTAGCTTGGCAAGGACTTTGCTGAGTGATAGAAAGGGTGTATTAGACAACTTGGGGAACATTTTACAGGTATCTTTTGGCCATCTTAGCCCATTACCTACCAAATGTGACTGTATGTTTTAAACTAGCAAGGAACATTGTTTTAAACAGTTTGGAATATGATTGAGGTGCTTTGAGAGTGGGAGGCATAATATCACTTGGAAGAGCAAGGAAACAATTGTCTTTCTTATTTTCAAGTTTCTGGCCATTTGTGTGAGGAGTTACTTCTCCAAATCAAAAACTGTATGTATCTGTCCATCACTTTGCTGCACCCTTAATAATTAAAATGCTTTAAAATTGGTTAGAAAACTCACTTGGAAAATGCATGAACGCTGTATCAAGGGTATTCAAAGGTGATGTACTGTGTTGCATAATAGACTGTTATTGTACTTTTTAAGGCATAGACATTTTAATTTGATTTTCAGTTAAGAAACATATACTGTATACCACCATACAATTTGACATATTTTATATAGTTTCTCTAGTTGGCATTTTATGTTGTGAATCAATACAGTATGTTAATTTTTAGAATGGCAGTTTAGTAATTTTTATACTAAGACCTAAACTTTACAAAGTAGTAATTGTGAAATTGTCGTGTAAGAATTGACCATGTATTTGAAGGTATTCGGAGACTACCTAACTGCCATCTTGGTAGCGTGTTGCTATTAGGTAATATAATTTGGGGTGGCAGCATTATTACTGACTTCATCCATGTAAACACAGACATGTAACACTACTTCACTGTCACGTTAGAAGGAATTATGTTCTCCGTTGTTTCTGTGTTTGATATCCTGTGTTTCACCAGGTTAGCTTAGGGTAATACATTAGGTATTCAATGCAGACTTCTCTATTGTTTCTTCTTTTTGTCTTTGCTGAGCACAGGAATAGCAACTTATTAATTCCATGGAAGGAAGATAGTTGTGATTTTAAAAACGTAGTAAGCCGCATAGTCGCAGAGTTGTGTGTGTTGAGTGTGGAGTGGAGGATGGTGGGATTTGCATGTTGGGATGGACCTGGAGAGGCACTGCGGCTGTCAGTACAGGCCCTAGAGGGACAGTGGTGGTGCACTGCTATGTGCCCGTGTGCTGCCTTCCGTAGCTGGCACATACAGCCGGGGTTTCTGTTCACTGCAACTTTTAATTACCTTTCCTATTTGACATATTTATGCCTGTATTCAGCTGCCTCTGTCTTGCTTCATTTTCTTCAAAGAATGCAAGTTAGTTTGGGTTCTTTTGCAGAGGCCTGGTTTCATCACCTCTCTGCTCTGAGAACCTGGGCTGGTAAACTCATGAGCTCCACACCTTTAACATTCACAATAAAAGGCTTAAACCTGTGTGATTCTCGTTTCATCCTCCTTAGGGGGATTTTAGTAGAAGCTGAATTTTTCATTCCATTTAGACCTGCATTCAGGGAATGAATGTCCACAGGAATGAAGCATTCCAGTTACATTTTCCAGAATCGTGATGATAAGTATACAGCAGAAATGTGGATAATGTGTGTCTCAACCATTGACACCAGAAAAGAATTGACATTTATTTTGGACATGTGGTGCAATGTTTTCTGGTTTCTAGGTTTTTACATTATCAGCTATTTATTGAGAGAATGGCTTTAATTCATAAACTTGATGTCTTTTTCTACAGGAAAGAGTCAGCAAAGTAAAAGGTTGATTCCTTAAGCCATCTTTATAATTATGACTTTTCATCAATGTAGAAATCAATGTGCTTTTGAATAATTAACGAGGGGTATTCACATATTAGGGTTTGGGTAGCAGCGATGTGCTGCCCGTCAGAAGCCTAACGCTACAGGTAATGAAGGAGACTCTGTTTTATTGAGCATTTTTGTTTAGTAAATATGGTTGCTTGTCATCACAAGGTAAAATGCATTCATTCAGCTATGGTGTCGATGGTTTAATTCATAGCATGCTTAATTCTTAAAGTCTTGGAATTTCTAAGGGACATCTTTCAATCTTTCAGGCCAATTTGTTGGTGTCACTAGGCCAGTCACCAGGACATGCATTTTTTTTGGACGTGCATCTTAAACATGTATATCTACTTCTACTTGTTAACTCACATATGGTCACTTGCTGAGAGTTTACATGACCCTCTTTTGCTCGTCGTTTCTTCTGCTTTCTTTTTTTTAATCACTCTCTTAAAATTTCTTTGCTGTTCCACATCCTGTTTTGCTTTTTATTTTATTAAGAACTGCTGCAGCCTGAGTTACTCAGGAAATTTACAAGTCCTAGTCAACAATCAGGGAAGTAAAAATATGGGCATGATTTTCTTGTTGGAGGCAAGCTTCAGATCTTTATCCCAAGGTGGTTATTTGTTTGGATTCTATAGTATGGTGATCTTATGCTGGCTTTCATTAACTAGTTTATTGTAATATCAGTTTGATTTTAGGGAAACACATGAATACTGAACCACCTACCAATTATAAAACCTGTCAGGCATGGGCAAACACAATTAGCATTTCCAGTTTTTGATGAAGACATAGCTAGATACTAGGATGAACAAAAAAAGGGGCAATGTGAAACTGTCCCCCCAGTATCTGTGGCCTTTCCAGGCATTTACTTTCTTTGTGCTTTGAAGCACTTTGTTCATGTAAATGTAACTTGGGGATTTTAGCCTTTTTCAGTTTTCCATTGATTCTCAGTTGGTGTTTAGTGCCCCGTTTAGGATCATCAATAGATGACATGGTGTGTTAGGCTTGCTTAAGAAGTATGTATTCTCATGTGAGCAGGATCTATTGTCTTAGGTTTGTCATTAATCCAGATTTGCCATCACAGAAGCCAGCAAATGGGCTTTTAAAAAAATTAATGTAACACAAGTAGATATGAATAAAGGAAATGTATAAAAAATTCTTTTTATTTCTAGGAAAAAATAAAACACGATTTCATGACAAAGTAATTAGAGAGTAATAATGGTTAACGTCTGTGTGTTATGATCTTACAAGAATGACCAAAATGCTCAGAGTATGAGTCTTAAGCCAAAAAAGATTTTCTTACCAAGAAGAAACAAATAAAAGGGCTAGACTTTCTGTTTAATGAACAAAAAGGATCTAGCATACACGAGACAAATTAGCATGTATTTTACAATATTTTTGGAACAATAGAAATAGATCATTTATGCAGGCAGTGTGTCAGCAGTGGACGGAGTTCATTTCAGAGCCTTCCCGCACGCCCACCTTGTGCAGTCACAGGGCTTCGATGGCCGCTGGAGATGGGACCTCCAGTGATTGTTAGAGAATTTTGCAGGTCCTAAGTTCCCTAAGTCACTATGATTTGACTTAGAGGTGTGGCTGAGACAGAGAGAAATTAAATTGCCATTATGAAATGCCAGTCAATCAGTTAACACATGGGCTCTCCCCACCCTTAACGTCATTTTTATATAAGAGGCACAGTGACCCGTGTTTCTTCTTGGGCGACCTCAGGGAAACCTACATGTATCAATCAGTGAGAAGGGGAGTTCCTAATGTCAGGCTCCAGTGACACGGATGGAGTCTTCATCTGCCCTCCTCAGGCCTGAAACAGAACATAGCTCCCCCTTCAAGGACAAAGACGAGGTAGTGAGGAAGAGGAGAGTGCTCGGTTCCTCAGGAATTCTCTGAATACTGAGTGATCAGCGACGCTCTCAGAGATGCTTGTTCCTGAATGTAAAGCAGGACTCAGAAGACAGTCTGAGAAGTCCTTCACCCTGTGCCACGATTCAGCCCCAGAGTGTTGGGGTCCGTGTGCTGATACGCTGTATGTCTCTGCACCTAACCAGCCTACAGACTTTCCACTTGTTTTACAAGGAGACTTTGAAGCATTTCCAGTATATCTGTAATTTTCATTTGCTTTGAGCTATACTCCATGGTGGTTTAAATAGTGTTATGTTTATGAGCTATATTAAATGTATGTGTTGCATAGCTTCTCCAAGATTTGGAAAATACACAATTCATGAGCCACACTATTGGTGTGCATTTGAAGGCCGTATTGGAAAGAGGAGCATTATCTTTTGACAATGAATAAACGGCCATTGTTTCACTTTGTGTACTTCATGGTATTCATCGTGACACCTATTATGGAAAAGCAGCACCCTCCCAGGGTTACAGGAGCTGTTATCCATGTAAATGATCTGGACAGGCACGTTGGATAGAGCTGTAAATGCTGTGGGTTCACACAACAGACCTCTGGTTATTCATTTTAGGGGAAGCAACTGCCAGTCGATATTGGAGGTTGCACATCATAACCATTATACCAAGTTTGTGCGTGTGTTTGTGCCCATGCCAAAAACAAACAAAAACAATGGATGCTGCTTATTAGACAATGTGCCAGGTGTTGCCTGCTAGTGGGAGGGCTGATCTTGTCACCGTTGGTTTCTAGAGAGGTTGGCCTGAGAGTATGAACTGAGGAGCTGGGATAGAAACTAGAGATCTAACAAGCGTGGATTTTCCCAGGGCACAGGGTTTTGTAGGCAACCGAAAAGTGAAGCTCTGCAGAGACAGGACCAGCTATATAATTTGTAAATTGTAGAATACCTTGTTAAAAAATTATTAATAATCTCAAGATGATGAGAGCAGAACATTATGCCAAGTATGGGGTGCACTGGGTGCTGGCTGTGGGACAGGCTGTCTTTCTTTTGACTGTCTGCTTGCTTTCTAGGAACCTTACCTTTCAGCAGCATTCAGTGTGGGAAGCTTCCTTTGCATCATTTGTAGTGAAACGCTGCATCATAATAGGTCGAGGGAGGTCTTGCAGCATCTTCAGAGGTGCACATCTTTCCAGAGGTTTTGTTGTTAAAGGAAGGGGCACTAGTCTAGGAGCTCCATCTGTGTATCTCTTCTGTATGCATTTCCTGAGTGGCCTTGGGCGAATCACTATTACTATTAGATTACTATCACTATTACTAATCTAATAGTAAAATCAGGTAGCATTTATCCTGTGGCCCATGTATTCCAGGGATTGAGATAAGTGGTTTACATATGTCACCCCATAAAATTCATCCACAATTTAAAGAGGCGGGGACTACCATCCACCTCATTGTGTAGCTTTAGGAACAGAGAGTTGCAGAAGTTAGGCAGTATCCGCAAGGCAACCAAACTGGACTTCTGAAGTCTTCACCTCTGGCCCCAGTGCTACACATTCTCACCTTTCTGTGATCTTTTTTGACTTCAGTTTGAATTTGAAAAAAAGAAGTGAGTAAAGTAGTACTCGTGTTTCTTTACCTTACAAGTGTTTGGGAGGATGGAGTAACATCTGGGAAATTGCTTCAGAAACAAAGCCTAGGTTAACAGCTAAGAAGGCACAGTTTTGGCGTTAGATAGACTTGGATTTAAGCCCCTAATCTGTCACTTCTTAGTGGAATCACCTTGTCATATAACATATCTCTGTGCCTTTAAATGGAAGAGAAGGCCAGTAGTGTCTGAGGTGAGGATTGAATGAAGTAAAATATGCAAAGCACTTTAGTGCAGTGCCCAGCGTACCAGGGGCTTCTACCATTGAGTTGCCATGGTCATTATCTGTCTTTGCCTCAGTGTAAGCTCTTCAGCTCACCTTCGTTCAGCATTTGCAGTGCTTGGCTCCATCCATACCTATGGACCTGGCCAGTCAGCAGGTGCATGGGTAGGTGAGTGAGGGCCTGGTATGGGCAGGCAGGCTGGTCATCTCTGCCTGTTCTGATGGGGAACCAGTGTCTTAGAGAAGAAGGGCCACAGCATCTGTAGTGTCTGTCAGGATGTGTGTGCTCTACCGTGAGATCAACCCCCTTCTTCCTGAGGGCAGCAGAGGAACTAGGGTGAATGACTTCTTCCCTTCCTCTGCTGCCTAGGTATGGGTCAAGCTGAAGAAGTGGCCACAACTGCTCCACAGCCTAGAGAGAGGTCTGTAAGTTGCAGGAGAGTCTAGGTTTTTCTGCCATTTGCCTTGCTGTGGAGTGTGTGCAGAAGCCACTGCAGAGACTCCTTAACCTAACATCTTCTGGGACAGCAGGCCTGGCATTTCGTCCTGTGGGAATACCTCCTGCTTGGTCTGGGACAACCCAAGATTTCTCCCGGGGCCTTCCCCAGGAGTGGTTCTGGAGGCTGAGAAGAGGATGAGGCGCTTGCCTGGGTGTTGTGATTTTTTTCCCTCAGTCAAGGAGCAGGGAGGTGAATTGGTGTGTGGGATGGCCATCTGTCACCACCCACAGAAGGCACTGAAGGGCACTGTGTGTCTCTTGGCTCTTCCCACTGGACCTGTGGCCCTGCTAAGAGTTTCCTTGGCAGCTGTGTCGTTTTCTGGCCTTGAGGATCTGCAGTCCTGTGCTGATCTCCTTAAAGAAGTTTAATGAGTGAAACTCACTGCTTCTCTTTGTGTAAATGTGAAATGTGGTTGTGGGTTTCTGCTGCCCTGGTTCCGTAGCTTTAAAAAGAACTACTTATTCATAAAGCTAATATTATTATCAGCCCTAAATGCTAGTGAAGAGTCAGTAACGAGACTATCTGCTCAGGCCCTGGTAATTTCCTTTAGATCAGTAGTCAGAAAAGTTCGAAAGAGCAGTTGATTTACAGGAATGTTACAGAACGGCAGTCGGACTGTGCTGAGGGCTTCCCAAATGCCCCAAGGTTATAACCAGATTGGGGAAACAAAACACTGAGTGTTTTCTGCCAGCCAAGCATGCTCGGTACAGCACTAGCTGAAGTATAGCCTCTGATCTGGGCCTTTGTTCCCCTCAGAGGTGGCCTCTTTTAGCTGCCACCCAGGTTGGACTTGAGGCCTGGGGAGGCAGAACACCTTGCTGTTTGGTGGGGCTGAGACTCAGGCTCTGGGTTGTTTTGGCTCTTAAGGCTCTGATTTCTTTCTGCAACACATGCTGGCAGTGTGGCCCATGCCACCTGGCGTGGCTGGAGTTGCATCTGCAAGGCCTGCAGAGGATGGAAAGGGCTGGGTGAGTTGGGATGCCATTGTCCATGCTGTGTTCTTTCCCTCAGAAGCTTTGTCCTGGGAGAGGGGGGATTTCAAGATGTGTTCTCCTTTAGCAGCAAAGACCAGCCTTGTGGGGAGTTGGGTTCCCATGAGGTCCAGTACGACTTCCTCACCTCCCAGTACAGACTTGGGGCTGCTGTGAGGTATAAATACCTCCTCACAGGGAGCGGGGACTAACTGATCAGCCCCTTGGTGGGTGGTGCCAAGCAGCCTCAATCACAGTCCTCAGCCTGGAAAGTGGCGCTGTCAGGGAAGGGACAAGAATTCCTTGTGGCATTCCTGACCAGGATCTGATTTCAAGTACGACCTTAAGACTCTTCTTCAAAAACCGGAGAGGCCTCCACCCCAATTGTGTTTTCCTCTGAAAAGCAAAACCTGCTGTTCACATGTTTGCTCAGGTTACTGAGGGTATGTGTTGTACGATCCCGTGACTTATTTTCCTGAGACTTTGGTGTGTGTGTTCACTTGGAATGAAAGGAATAATTGGCCTGGAGAATCCCTAAACCTAGACACTCCGTGCTCTAAACTTGACTCTGGATTTCCTTCTACATTTTCTGACAGTTGCTAACTCTCAGCTCTCTTGAGGGAACCAAGTATCTGGTTTTAGAAAGATCTGCATTTCTGTTACATTGTGCCATGCCCAGCTGAAAGAGAGTTTTTAAAAAGTGTACTTGCAGTGGGGTTGGTTTCTGCCTTGCTACTAACTTTACCTCCCTTGGCTTGATTTGCTCATTGTGAAATAGAACAAATAACACAGGCAACTATGTCATAGGGTTTTGAGGAGGATTAAATGATAAACCAACCAAAAAGCTGTTTGGAATAATGTGTGGTGCACGGGAAGCCTTGGTTTTCTGGCCACATTCTCACTGATAGTGTTCGGCTTCATTACGAGTGAAGGATAAGAGAAGCTCTTGGAATTTTTGTCACTTTGATCCCATGATGAATTCATGGAATTAAAGCAACATATGTTGCGCACATATGTGACAGGGGTCCAGGGACAAAGAAAAGCATTTATTATGTCCCCAGGGAGTTTCTTTTTCTTTCTTTCCCAAATCCTCCTAATCTTATCCCTTGTACAGTAAAGGTGGGCAGTGTGGGATTAAAGTTTGTTCTTATTGTAACATTGTGCAGCAATTTACAAAGCAAGGTGAAGTCAGAAATAAGAGGCAGGCACTCAGCTCTTTGTATGTGTACTGTCCACGACGCTGTTTCCATGTACTTTGTCGAGGCAGAGGTGGAAAAATACTGTTAAAGGAACAATAGATGTAGGAAGTGGTGAATCTGCTGGATGTAGGTAGTTTTCGGCCTGGAGTCATGACATACAGCTTTACTCTCAGCCTCCTGCTGGTTTCCATTATTAGTGGAATGCCTATTAACGCAATAGGATCACATCATGTATAAACAACTCAATGGGCATCGGCTTTTGCCCTTACAGCCATAAATGATAGTCATTTGGCTTCTGGGATTGTAATGCTGAAGTCTGAATATTTTCTTCACTTTGACCTAGGGAATGCTGCTCTCATTTGCTTTACCATGTAGAATTTGCACACTGACTCCAACAGCAAATTTGAAGCAAATCACTAACAGGCAATAATTGAAGGGCCTTTGTTTTGGGATGTGTATGTATGTGTGAGTGCTTTATTGACACTGGTTATTTCCATTTCATAAAAAGTGATCATAAGTAATTTAAAAATCTCAAGGTCTGTGCCCAAGTTCAAGTATTTCAGAATCATAGGAGCCACCAAGTCACCCTGAAATAAAATGTAATCCTTTGAGGAGAGGATTCACAGCTTTTTAATCTTTTAGAATACACACAGAGAGAGAGAGAGAGAGAGAGAGAGAGAGAGAGAGAGAGAGAGGGAGAGAGAAGGAGAGAGAGAGAGAGAGAGAGAGCGCATAATTCCCAGAGCAGGAATTTTAGAATTATGGAACCAGAGTTGGATTTTCGAGCTGAATAGCAAGATTTTCAGCTTTTGCTAGAAACAGATACCCAAAGACTATAGGAAATAGAGAGACTTAGGAAGAAGTCAGAGGGTTGACTTTTAAAATTTTGTAAGAGAGGTGGTTGGTCTGGGGAAGGCAGACATGTTAGGGTCCAGGCTTGAATATGAGTGGGCCCAACTGGGGTTCAAATTTAAATACTGTTGCTGTGGAGTCATGTGACCCTGACAAGTCAGTGCTGAGTATTCTGATCTATCAGAGGTCAGCAGTACTGACCTCAAGGGTGGATTGACAGGCCCAGATGAGAGCATGCTTACTACAGTGCTTATTTTTTCTGTTTCTCTGCACAGTTGGAAAGAACTGTTTGGAAGAGATGGACCATTGTCATGTAGTTATTACTGTTATCCACTAGTTATTGCTTCCTTAATCTTGGATGTGTTGCTGCTAAGCATAGCAGTTTGCTTGAGGGACAGTTAACACCGGGCCATTGGAGGCCTTGTCTGGAGCCCTCGTCCAGCTGCCCACCACTGAGGCCTATAAGGGCTTTTTAGAAAATGATGATAATGATGATGCAGGTGCTTTATTTGTACTTTGTGCCTTGTGCTCTATGAATTTCAGCACAACCACCCTCAAGGCCTATTATCATCTCCATTTCAGAGATGCAGAAGGCAGAGGATTTTATTAGGCCCAAAGCTCCAGGTGGCAAAGGCAGGCTTAGAGAGGGTTGTTTGAATCCCAGCTCAGATGCTGAGTGTCAGAGCATTTATCTGTTCGTGGTTTATCAGGGCATTTGATGAGGCCGTCTTTGCTACCTTTAATATTTTCCCAGTGAAATTCTTCATCTTGTTGCTTGGATGTATTGTCATTTGCTTGCATAATTCAGAATTTAAAAGGGGCAAGAGCTAGAAGGGGAGGAGGCCGAGCAAGCTCTCTGGATTTCTGCAGGTTTCCGTTTTCTTTTAAACAACTGATGCTGCTTGTCTTTTTATTTCCTTTGAGGGTTAGCCCTCCCCTCCGCAGGTCTGACTCCTGAGAAGTCTTCCTAAGAGTCTTTGTGTATTTTCCACGAAGCTAATGGATGATAGTATGGAAGAGCCAACTCTGGCTCCTGTGAGTCACTGTGGGGTTAGTGCAGCACTGGATGCCTTGGAGGAGTCCGGCCCACTTTGGCTCCTTGGCTAGTGTTTTTCCCATTCTTTGTCTTTCCTACATGTGTGTCAGTGCTTATTTTTTCTGCTTTTCTGCCCAACTGACCACTACCTTGGAGACCACAGCCCTTTGACACCCCCCAGGGTCAGTTTCATTTTGTGTGACATGAGCTCAGCAGGTATGTCTGTGCCGCGGCAGGTCTGGAGACAGGGATATCCTGAGGACCCCTTCTCTCCTGTATGGTGGTGGTAGGGGGGAAGGTGAGCAGGAGGTTGATAAACTTGACTAGCAATTGTCCCAGGGCAGGCTTGCTCTCTGTTACTGGGAAAGGTTCCCCCGCTGGCCCTTGGCACAGAGCTATCTGGAGAGTAGGGTTCGGGGTTTGCTTGTGGCTTACGTGAGTCTACAGATAAACAGGGAGGGAAGATCCTGCCAGCCTTTTCCTTGTCCCGGCAAGCTGGTGATGCAAATACAACGCTGTCCGCGCAGGCAAACAGTGAAATCCTCCTACCGCTTTCTCTGTTTACCTTCTAGTGACTGGGGTTTAGCACCCTAAGTGTCAGGCCATGGGTATGGCAGAAACTAGGAGCTGCCTTCCAGCTAGGGAAGTCTGACTCTGAAGCCCTGCAGACAGGTCCTCACCCAGAGCTCCTCAGCACTGCAGGGACTGCCAGACTGCACAGCCGGCGGATCCTCCCCTTTCCTCACTGCGTAACTCCCTCCTTGCCCCTAGGGAGCATCCCCCAAACAGCCAATCTTCTCTGGAAGCATCCCGTCATGCTGAGGGGTCCCAGCGCCTCTGCAGCACCAGGCAGGTGCAGCAGCTGCCAGGGGAGAACTGCAGTGCTGGGCGGGTGCACGAGGAGCACCAGGCGAGACTGATGGGGCCGCTGCAGCCGCCACCATCAACCTGGGAGAGGCGACTTGGCAATGCAATTACAAAGCTGCTGCAGCTAATTCCATAAAGTGCCAGAACACCACATTCACAGTGACGTTAGGGAGAAATGCAAATTTTAATTTCTATCCTTTTCACCTTCACAGGCAGTGAACTTCACCTGGCCTTCTCTGAGGCCTCGCCTGCTTCGGCTTGCATGTGTGCGTGGCGTGGGCTGAGCATGATTTCACCTTCCCAGCGAGGAGTTCCCTGTCTGTCTGTCTGTCTGTCTGCTGTTTGCTTCAGCAGGGCAGGATGTCTGAGTTGGTGCTTTGCAGGCTGACTGGGGCTGTATCTCCTTTGGTGCTGCACATACCTGCAGCGGGCACTGGATGCTCCTGGGGCGACCTCATGGCGGTGCTGTTCCGTGTGCACAGCTTCAGGCACCTTCGTGCTGGGGGAGAGCCCAGTGAGGGGCCCTGAAGCAGGTTTGGGTTAGTTTTATAGGCGTTTGCATTGTGCAGGTGCGGTTGTCTGTTTCCTTCCCCTGATTCTGTCCATGCACCAGGCACAGCCCCTCCGAGATGAGGGCGAACAGCTGGCTGAGAAAGAAGAATTAAGTTATATGGCTTTAATGGGGAGCGGTTTTGCTCCAGCTTCTGCTTCCCCCAAATATGGGGACCCGATGGAGTAGTTTGCTTTGAGGATTTTGGAGGAATCTCACATTGAGCTCTTCTCTGATACACAACTCCTCTATGGAGGCTGTGATTTCTGTAGGCTTAGTATCCATGTGGCCTCACAGTGACTGGGTCTGATATGCATCTTCCCTCTGAGCCTCACCTACTCACTGAGAGGGGAATGAGAGGACTTTGGAGTCAGGACAGATGTGGGGGACCAGCGCCTCCTGCTACATGATTCAGTGGCAGGCCCTGGATGGATCTTAACGGGATTCAGGAACATAGTTTGGAACACTGGCTTCTGACACCCAGCCCTGGGCCTTTCCTCAGAAGGAAAGAAGAGTTCCGTGTCCCACAGTGGGCTTCTCAGATGACAAAGGGAGGCAGCCTGGAGCCCTGTGATCTATCAGCTCCCTTTCCCGTGTGGCCTCCCACAACTTCCTGCCTGGCTCCACTGGAAACCTGCTGTATTTGCCTTTGCAGAAGGAAGTGTTTGCAACCTCTCTGCAGTTAAATCACATCAGAGCTTAAATTTCACCTGGTAAAAATTTTCTCCCAATGCATCTGTTTCTAAGTAAAAATATTTTGTCTAAATTTGTCACTGGGGAGTGTTACTCTTATTAACCCTCTCTATGTAAGTCAAGTGAGTAGGAGACAGCACAATTAGTCAACTGTTTATTCAGTACTGATAACCCATCTGGAAACCTGAGGCCTTCAGTATTTTCATTTCTCACAACAGAAGTTGAAATGATCCAACACTTTCTTTGGGATAGAATACCGTGGTTTGCAAGAATCTGTGGCTGTCTTAACAGACTCATGAGAATACATTTGATTTAGGCTAATTGTGGGAAATGTTTTCTTCCTTGTTTCTTGCTCCAGCAGATATCTGTTGAACACCCGCTGAGGCACGCAGAGGTGTGTTGGGTGCCAGAGTCCCTTGCTGCTTTGGCTGCCTCTCGCATTCTCACCCTGAGGGCTTTAATGAAGTTGCTCTATTCACATTCCCCAAATGTGTGCAGCCATATCATGCTTGTGTGCCTTTGACTGTGCCTCTCACACCATTCTGCTGACCCTGCTGTCCTTGTCTGGCCGATGAACCCCAGTTCTGCCTCTGTCAGACTTTGTCACCCAGGGATCTTGTTAAAATGCAATACTGGAAGATCCTACTGCACGACATTCTGACAGGCCCAGCGCTTTGGAATCTGTACACTAATAAATGTCTCAGGTGGCCGATTTGGTGACCCATGCACCATGATGTGAAATAGTGAACATTTTGCCTCTAGGAAGGCTTCTGACTCCCCTAAGAGGTCCCACCCTTACCTCTGTGCTCTTCCAGTTACAAGCATCTGGGCACTTTGGTTTGCTTACATATCTGTGTGTGTGGAGTCTGTTGCCCTGGAGCAGAGGCTGTGACACTTCTGTTCCTGAACCAAGGCTGGAGCCTGAGCTGGCACTGAGTCTAGTCTTCCTTAGTGTGGATGGTACAAATGGAGGCTTTCTCTGCAGTAGAGACGAGGGCTTGGAACAAGGCAGACATTTCCTCTTTTAAATCAGAAGGTGCCCAGGTGCATGCCTGATTGTTGAAGCAGTGTATTTAGAAATCACTGAGCACAGTTAAAGTAGCCACTTTCCAATTTGTGAGATGGAAAGAAATTTGTTGACCTGTCACCAATGGCATTTTTCCTTACCAAACAGGTTATGGGGACCTGAGATTTCCAGCCTTTTAACAGAAAATTGTTGGGTAAGCATCAGGATGAGAGGTGCCATATGCTTCCCATAAAAGCCTCTCCTAATCTCCCTGGTACTAGAGTTGCTCCCCTGGCACCTGTTGGGCACAAAACTGCACTTTTTTTCTGTTAGTGCCTTTTGAACTTTTTTGACTGTGGCTCACAGTAAGAAATACATATTTCATTATGACTTATTATACACAACTTCCCAAGTGAAATGTGTTTCAAGAAACATGACTTAGCCTTATTCTCTGCAATGCAGTCTGGTGTTTTCTACTGTATTCTGTTGATTCTGTTTGACTTGATTCTGTTCTGCTTTATTCTGTACGCTTCTACTCTTACTCTATTTTGTTCTCTTTTGTTCATTTTTGAAAGCTGGCTCTTACCAATAAATTGATTTCACAAACTAATAAATGTGTTAAAAAAAACAGTGCTTGAAATCTTATCAGGGCAAATTATAGGCTAGTTCAGTTTTATTCTAGGAAGTGCAGCATTGATCTTTAGGACAAAAGCTATGTTTTCTCCAGTAATATTGTGTGAGACAGCTATTAGCCAGTTACGGCACTAAGTTATCTGTGTAAATTTCCTTCCACCTTCCCAGTAATCCCACAGGATAGTACCATTTTCTGGAGAGAGGGACTTAAGTTCACGGAGGTGATGTGACTTACCTAAGATCATGTAGCTAATAAATGGTAGCACTGGTTTAACCCAAAGCGGTCTAAAGATTGAAGCTCATATAGATGGTCTCCAACTAACCATGATTCAAATCATAATTTTTTCAACTTTATGTTGTTGTGGAGGCGTGACTCATTCAGTGAAGAGGTAGTCCAGATTTGAATTTTGGTATTTTTTCCTGGTCTAGGATATGTAACACAATACTCTGTTTAAATGCTGGGTAGGAGCACTGAGATATAGAGCTGAGTCTGCCGGAAAATCAGGAGGGGAAAGAACTAGTACTCTCCAGTGTGCGGCTGCCGACCTACTGTGTTCTGTAGGCCGGGTGTGTTAAATGTTTTCAACTTCCAAGGAGTTGATTGGGTGTGATCACATCGTAAGTGGAGGGATATCTATACTCTCAGCTTTCTTATATTTGCTTCTTTACTCTGCCAGGGGTCGTCTTAATTGTCTTGAAGTGTAGTTCAGGGTCTCTGCAATGTGGAGGGCCCGGTTGGAAGGAATATGGGGGAGTTATGACAGGAAACAGTGGGGATCGCAACCATGTGAGAGGGAGAATTAAAGAGGGAGGTTGGGGAGCCCAGGCTAAATAGGGATCTGAAAGGCTGATATTTTGCTTAGCACTTCCAGAGTTGGCATAGTGTTTTATAATGCATTGGCTGCCTTTTTGCTCTTCTCTGGATTGCTCACTGCACCTGGTATTTGTTGTTATACCTGCTGGGAAATTACTTGTCTTTGTTTCTCTTTTCTGACCAGCAGTCATCTCTCTAAGAGCCTTGTCTTTCTTGGCATACCAAACCCCGGGCCCACTGGGATGGCTCATGGTGAATGGGCAAGAGTTGAAGAGATCCTTTAAATTAATCTTCGCAACTAGCTCATGACTTATATTCCATCTTTATGTTGTGTTTGAGGAAAATGGGCCCAAGATTGTGCAGCAAGTGATGGAAGGGCTTCTGGGAGGCCTATCAGCACTAGACGTGGCTACTGTGTTCATGTTTGCTGGGTTTTGCTTTCTGAAGATTAAGTTTGATATCATCTACCTCTCCTGAGAGTTTATCTTCTTGCCACTTGGATCTGAACTTTTTGAATTTGGTTTCCTTTTGTTTGTAGGACATGATGTGGTGGGATCAGAGAGTTCCCAGAGTGGAGATGGTGGGCCATGACCTGGGGGTATGAACTTGGGGAGCTTGGGAAGCTCCATGCTTTTCTCTGGGCCTGCGGGAGGGTGGGGGGAGAGAGAGAGTGCACGCTCAAAGTTCCCTCGGTGCTGAGAGACAGCCTGGCTCCAGAGGACAGCAGATCTAACCTCATTTCCCAGGACATGCACCATGAGATGGTTGGCTTGGGCTATTCCTTCTCTTCGTTTTGTCCCAGTGTCATCTTTCCTGCCACTGGCTTTGCCTTGTACCAGGCATCTGTGGAGCAGAAGGAGTTTGGAGATGCTGCTGACTGTACCTTACTTTGCAGTCTAGCAGGGGCAGCCAGCTCACGCCAGAGCTGACTCTGTAGATGACAAGCACTGAGCTGAGTGACCAAGACAGGATTAAAACAGTGCTGATATCTGAGGAGACACAAGTGACATCTCACTTTGGTAAATTCTCTACACTTTGCAAACAGTCTTTGCTAGGAGTCCTTGTGCTGTGGTCTGTTTCTTAGAGTTGTGCATGAGAATGCAATCATCTTTGAATATAAAAGACAAAATTAAAAAGGGACTAAAATATTTGACATATGATGAAGTTCTGTGATATTTTAGACAGTGAGTAAATTGGTATTTATATAACCTGGTATATTCATTTCCCCTGATCCACCCTCCCTTGAATGTTGACTTAATAGCATGCTTGACTAAATGATGTTAATTGCTTTAAACTGCCAAATTAAAAAAGAGCCAGCATTTATTCAACAAGTGTGCTGTGTTCACAGCCCAAGCTGGAGCCAGGGAGGCAGAGCCGGGGTCCCTCCAGGAATGGCAGGCTGAGGAGTGACAGGAGCAGCTCCGAGAGGGGACACACACGTGTCAGGAACACCGGCTGCTGGACTGGGCCTGAACTTTGGGGCCTGGAAGCTAGCAGTGGGCACCAGGCCCGGCTCCACCGGTGGGCTGTATTTGATCTTGAACAGTTTCATAGCTCGTCTTTTTCCTCTTTTTTAATATTGCTATTCCTTCATACTGTTGTGAAGATTGAATTAGATTACAAGGATGGAATTGAGCTCAGTGTCCAGTGTTGTAGGAATTCAGTAAATGACAGCGTACATTCTAACTCTTCCTGTCTTTGAGTCTGCGCCCACCTTCCGGGGTCAGTGGTATTGCCTCACCTGAGATTGTTGCTCCCTGGAGAAGACTTTTTGTCTGGCTTGCTCATTGCTCTATTTTAAGCATCTGTGACAGTCTCTGCCAGTAAATAAATATTCCTGGTATAAATGAACGAGTGTGGAGAATGAATGAACTTCACAGGCTGACAAAACAGGCCGAGAGAGGTCAGTGGGATAATGGGAGGACAGAGCTTCACTGCAGGTCTGTCCTGGCCTCAGCCAGGACTAGTGGGGGCTCGTCACCCACACTGCCAGGGAAGCTCCCCTGTGTCTTGTGGTCTGTGGGTGCTCACACATCTACTGCGAGAAGATGCGTCCTGTTAGACATTGCCTTGCGGTCACTTAGAAACTAATTATTTGGTCAATTTTCTTTCCTGAGGGAAACGATCCACTAAAAACCCTTTTCTTTTTTTGGGGAAAAAAAGGCTCCCTAAAAGCGCATATTCTGAATGCACTAAAAAGTACCTCTAGGACATTGAAACAGCTCGTACCCATCAAAGTCCCATTCGAGGTCCTTATTTTGCAAAGGACCTGGGCAGTGAAAGGGTTTCCCCTAGAGCTGCGTGGGTGTGTATGGTTCTCTTGGGCATCAAAAGGCGATTTTAGCTTCCCCAGCCTCCCCTCCTGGACCCTCACACTCCCCTTGCTGTCTGTGGGTCGTGGTGCTGCGCAGTTTATCCTGTTTCTCAGTAGGGGAGAAGCGTGGGCAGGGGTTGAGTGGAGAGGAGCATGTCCTGTTCTTTTAAAAAAGTCCTTGAGTTCAGCCCTGGAATAGCACAGTATCAACTTGAGAACTTTGCTTCTTGTGTAGCGGCGTTTAGTCCTGAGTGTCAAAAGTATATCAACAACATTCTTTCTCCATTTCTCCTTTTCACATGTAGGGAGAATGTAGTGGGTGTCTTGAGAGAACTTTGTTGCCTTAGGCCATGGCTGATAAGCTAAATAGCCTGAGCTTGATGGCTTCATTCATTTATTCATTCAACAAACATTTTTGTATCTTGCTACTTTGTATTAGGTATTATGATGGCTCCTGGGTTGTAGGGACAAGCAAAGTAAGATACACAGCTTACAGGCTCATGGAGATGACTCTAGTGAAGGAATCAGAACGCGTGCAAGTCCGCCTGTGGTGCTGTGAAGGAATGCTGACAGCTGGTGACCTGAAGGCCTGCTATGGTCTGGACTGAGAGGTGGCTTTGCCAACAGTATGGCGTTCCTGAGACCTGAGGGCTGGGAGGGACGGCGTCCTGGACCGCTTGTCCACTTGTGCTGCCTCCTCACCGTGCTGGCCGGTTCTCATGCGCAGGGCCCCACTCAGCTGGAGCTTGGGCTCCTTGCAGAGTTCCGGGTCCGAGCTCGCCTCGCACTTCGTTCTTGGTCTTTGCCTCTCCTCTTCCTACTGTGCAGCCTCCTGGCTTGGCTCCTACGGCAGCTCGTTGGCTTCTCCGTCTGTCCAGCCTGTGTCTGAGCTCTGCCTTCAGGTCTCTACTGCGTCAGGTCTGCGGGCTCGGTCCTCAGTTGGTGCTGCCGTTTCTAGAGGTCTTTACCCTCTGTGCCCCAGTTGTGGTCGTTGCAGCTCAGGACCGCTGGAGTATCGGAGGCCCTTTGCCTTCCTCGTGATTCCCAGGGCGGAGTCTGATGATACAGTGATGGTACCTGCTACTGTACAGACAGGACTCAGCATTCAGAACTCCTTATACAGTCACTTATTTCACCCACACAGCTACTCTGAGCAAGCCGTGTTCCTCGCCTGTGTGAGACCATCAACAAGCAGCTGAAGGTCAGACTCAGATCCAGGCGCACGTGCTTCGACCCGGCTTCACTCCTCGCTGGCTGTGTGGACTTAACTGCCGAGGTTCACGCTGCTAAAGGAAAATAATGCCACCTGATTGGCGTTATTATGGTGATTAAGTGAAGTAATACCTGTCAACACGGCTTAATAATGGCACGTGTTGTTTTAATTACTTTTACTGTTCGTTCCAGCCTTTGGGCTTTAGGACTACAGGAGTTTGGCTCATTTTAAAAACTGCTGTTTATACCTACAAAACCTTAAAATGTTCTACAGATCAGTTTTGTGTGTGCAGGTTACTCTGTTGTCTTAGGGTGTCGGGTATCACCTTCAGTATCTGCTTATAAGATTCTTATAGATTGAGATTGAGATTGGCTCCTACCCTGAAAGCCTGACTTTAAAAGGTTAGAGCGTGATCTGGAGGAGAGCACGCTGCCTCCAGAAAGCTCCCAAATGCAGTCATTTTAGCAGTCAAATAAATTAACGGTAACAGTAATAATAGGAATTAACAACAGCTAATTAAAATTAGGTAAGTTGCCAATTATGCAGTGGTGTCTAAATTCCAGACTAAAAGGAGATATTTACAGATGTGAACTTGAGCTGTGCATGGTGTCTGGGGCCCGGCTGTTACATTTTGATAATGAAAGCGCCATGGATGCTTCTAATACATGAATATTTGGAGCCGAGAGGGTGCCAACCTAGAAACTGTTGACTGCTTGCTTGAAAACAGGGCATTCTAGACATTGTAAAAAATTGTGTCTTCTCTGTTTAGAGAAGTTTTCTTTTCAGCCTCTTAATATTGCTAGAGTGTTATGAGCAAGACTGTTTCCAGATTCTGTCTGAGGGCCTGGGTGGTTGGAAACATAGGGAGAGGACTTTTTTTCTTTTTTTTTTTTTTTTTGGTACGGGGGATCGAACTCACGACCTCACGCTTGCCAGGCAGGCACTTAAGCCACTGAGCTAAATCCCTGGCCCAGGGAGAGGACTTTCATAGATAGGGCTCACTCTACCTGTCTGTGTCTTCACTGCCCCGTGCTGGGCGCAGCGTCCAGTAACAGCGCAGATCAGCTGTGTTAGCCTGAAAGTCGACTTTTGCAGGAAGATCTGTCTGCTTTCAGTTATGGAAGACAGTCCATCTTTGTCTTTAATATGCCACTTGTTATTTCTCTTCTCTTCTTCCTGATGGATGTTGGAGCTTCTCATTTTAGGCTCTCATGATGTCTCTTATTGTCTCATTTCTTTTCTTTTTGCATTGTATTTTGAGTGAGTTCCTCAGTGTGGGTTCATTCTCACTCGTTCTTCAGCTTGGTCGAATCTTGTTAACTTGTTTCTATTTTTAAAAATTTGGTATTTTTCATCTCTAGAATTTCTGTTATTGTTGTTGTTATTTAATTTTTTCCCCTTGGTTCAGGGTGAGACAGCCCTCTACTGTGCCTGGACGGCACTGGTCCCAGGTATAAGCAAGCTGTGGATATTGGCTTACTTCTGTGTCTGTGTCCTCCTCTACACCATAGGTGACCCTGGCCTCTAGTTCCCAAGCGCAAGGCCTGGTGCAGAGACAAGCCCGGCACATCCAGGGAGTGTGGAGACAAGGCAGTTGTTATTGACTGAGACTACGGCCTTGCTTACTGCGGGGGAGTAGGAGGCTCAGCTGTTGGAGAGCAGTCCTGTTCCCGGCCCAGCTAGGACCAAAGCAGGGCAGCGGTATCTGTGTCCGCGTCTCTCTTCCTTGCTCTATAGCAGGAGTGGGTGAACTGGAAAATGTGACAGTCGGTGCTTGTTCCCATTCCATGGGCCAACACAGAAGTGCGAGGCGTGGGAGAGTGGCCTGGTGTGGTCCTTCCGTGAGTGGGCTCCATGAACCTCTGTGCACCCAGCAGGCTGGGGGAAACTGGAATGTAGTGTGTTTTTAGGCAAGTCACGGAATCTTTTGAGTGTTGATCTCCTATCTCAAGAAATGAGATGCTGGTTGTCCCTGCAGAAGGGAGGTTGCTGGGAGCATAACTTGCTGGGAAGGGGGAGGTACTTCGCAAGCTGTGCAGGGGCTGGAAACCTTCAGAGTGCAGCCTCACTATGCCTCAGGGTATTGTGTGACAGGCCTGCTCTGTAGAAGCAGCTTCTAAACACCCCCAAGAGGTAGCCTTTCCTGCAGGCCAGAAGGGGCAGGGCTCTCACTTGGAGTACTTGGCCAGTTTTCACACCCAGCCCAGATGAAGAAAGAAGAGGGAACTGGGGACCAGGAGGTCAGTCCTGCCGACCTTTTTTTGATTCTGATTCTCGGTCACCTCCAGGTAACTAGTGCTCCAGAGGTTGGCTCAGGTTTTGACCTGTCTCTTGCCACCCGTGGTCTGTTACTGTTATGTAAATCTCTCCTCTCTTCTTGAAGGGAACATCTGGTGGAGACAGTTTTTAGCCTAGCGGGGGACTATTCTCTGTCCTCCTGCTGAGGAGAATGGAGGATCCTGTTGTTTGCTCTGTGGGAGGCTGGAGCTGGTTCTCTCTGCAGAGGAATTCCGATGAGGAGTACTGAGGAAGCCTGGCCCGAGGCTCGCCTCTGGCTACTTAGGGGCCCATAGCTGTGTCTCCCACTCTGGCCCCTCTCCATACCTTGTGTTCCAGACAGACCAGCTCTTGCCGTCAGAGTGACAGGCTGACAATGTGTTCTTTAGGCGGGGCAGCACACAGCAGGCTCTGCCTGAGCACCTGTTGTTTTGTTTGAGCCTCACCACTTCCTCTGACGTAGATGTGCTCCTATTATGCTAGCCTTACAGATGAGAAACTGAGGCACAAGCATATTAGTAATTTGCTCAAGGTCCCCTAGTCCAGCGATGCAAACCTTTTAGAGCTCTCAGTGATACAGACAATCCACTGTGGCACGCGCGCCATAGGTTCATCACCACTGCAGTCAGGAAGTGACCAGAGAGAAGGAAGAGGTGAGAGAGGAGCTTCATTAGCTGTAATCTGAACCGTGAGCATATTGCATAATTATGACAGTGGCACATAATGTAGGAGCCTGGAATCGTGCACCACTGTGTGGAAAGACTTGTGTTCTTATTTAATCTTTCACGGACTATAATCGTGTGGAGAAAAGGTACAACAATTCCCAGGTAATCGCCATCATATAGAAAAAGAGCGGTGCTGAGAGAGGGCAGCTGGTCAACCTGCATCACACAAGGATTGACTCAGGTGTGGGGCTTGTGTTCTAGTCTGTCCAACCCCAAAGGACCAACCCCAGAGGATAACTCAGTCCCTTACTGTTTTTTGCTGGGTCAACATGCAAGACCTTTCCCAAGTCTCAAGGCTCTGAATCTCTGCTCTGGCTCCCAAGTAAATAAAGTCTGATTCATCTTGTACCTTGGACTGTTTAGGAAAGAGCACTCACTGCAGGAGGACCAGAATGATGCAGGCCTCCTCAGAGGATGCCTTCTAGCTGTACCTCTCTGCGAGGGCAGTGGGCACACTCCTTAGCCCCCGCTCTCCCAGCTTGTATCTAGGTGTCCCCAGGCTTCCTGTGGTCATAGGTGGGGCTTTTTGGTGGTGATTGGATCCAGGGTGTGTGAATGTGGATTGATGGTGTGATCCTGGGATTAAAGGTATGTGGATTAGTCTACTAGTTGGTTTGTGGTAGTTCTGGGTGTTTGCAGTGGGAAGCCCCACTCCAGTGTGGGCCGCACCACCCTATAGGCTTGTTGTAGCCTGGGTGGGATAAAAGGGAAAGGGAAGCTTGCTGCTGCTTGCTGCCTTCTACTTGCCGCACCATGGACTGTTTCTCCTCTGCCCTCTGCCACCCACCCTGTGTTGGAACCAGCCTAGTATGGACTGGAACCTCCGCAACTGTGAAAATAAAACAAAGTTTTCCTTCTTTAACTTTTGATGTCGAGTATTTTGTCTCAGCAACAAAAAAAGTAACTAAGGCACTCATGAAGACAGAAAAGGAGGTGTCAAGGACTGCCAACAGCTGGGCCATCAGCGTCACTGATGCCTTCAGGCTTCTTTGCACCAGAAGCCTGCTCGGGAACCTTGGGATGCCCCCTCTGAGGGAGTGCATGAGCTGAGTGTTCCAGCAAAAAAGAGGTGGCATCCTTGGAGCCTTTGAGATGGCTTATTCCTGCCTGTCACTGTCTCGTCTTCCCTCGATGGTCACACCCAGCTGGCCACATAGCTTTCTCATCATAGCTGGGATGTACTTCTCCGAGGGCCGGGGACACGTCCGTGTATGTGGGCTTTCTGATTTGCTTGTGCCCAGAAAATGCAGAGGGAGACCCAGAGGGGTTGTTTGGGGTGTCACCTGAGGGTCTCCCGTCCCCCTCCTGCTCTTCGGCTGTTTCCTGCCTGCCATTCTGCACTTCGTCACAGGGTGGCAGCAAGAGTCAGAGCGGAGGCTGCCGCTTGGCTCTGCCCAGCTGGGCTCTGGGCCCCTCCTGGAGTTGGAATGGACAGGGCCGCCAAGGCCCCGGCTGAGGCTCGGCCTCATGTGTGACCTTTCCTTGTCTGTATTTCAGATTCAGAGAAGAGGGAAATCTCTTTCTTTTGGTGCACAGTGCTAATAATATACTTTGATTCTAATTAGCCTCTTCTGCAGCAAACCCCGTACTTTCAACAGAGAAATAGTGGATGGTTGCCAAAAAATGGGAAATAAATGCCCAAAGAAGAGCTGGGAAGGAGAGTACAGCTATGAATCCCTGGTGCACTGACTCCTGATTCTTCGTTTAGATGATGTGGCTTTGCCCTTCAGGGCTTGTTGACTCCATTTGTGAAATGGGTGCATCTGTGTCATGAAACTGTTATAAGAGGGAATTCAAATGTTTAAAGCCGTCATCTCTGTATCCAGGAATGTTTAACTCTTATGCTTTTTTAAGGCACAGTATTTGGTGTAGTAGAATTACTAGAGGAAAGAATTCCGAGAAGCACTTGCTTGGAGAATCTCTCCCTCATCTCTGGTAAGAGGTGGATGAAAACAGAACCTTTTTTTCTTTATCCTTCTCTGCCAGTGTTAGTACTGCCTCAAGGTAGCAAGGATCACAGGCTTTGGGGATAAACTCCTGGGTCAGGTTCTGACTTTTCCAGTCTCTGCATTACCTCGGATAAGTTATTTAACCTCTCTGTGCCTTTATTTTTTTCATCTGCAAAATGATAAGGATGGCAAGTTGTGGCTTTTTTCCCTTTGAGGACTCGAGGGTTCATACAGGATGAGTGTCCCCTTTTCAGAATGCGGGGCAAGAAAGTGTTTCAGAGTTTTGAACTTTGTTAGATTCTGGAAAATGTTCACAGACATTACAAACATCCTTTATCTGCAAATTTAAAATGCCCCCAAACCTGGAAGTTTTTGAGCATAATGTCTGTGCCCTTTCTTGAAGGGCTGATGGTGCAGAGGGACACGGAGGCACACAGTCAGGCTTCAGCACAGACAGAAATATCTCTCAGTGTATCCAGGATGCAGAGAGAGGAGCTGGCCTCCTGGTTACGTCTTTGTGGGGGCCCTGGGGTGCTGGAGATCCCCACAGATGGTGACTGCTGAACCAGAACTTGGCAACTGGAATGGGCCTGCGCCCCAGGTCAAGGGGCATCCTGTGCATGTTGCAGGGGTGAGTAGAAAGGGGGACACGGGTAGTCTGACATGCCTTGAATATATGCAAACGTGAGGTGCGCAGGAGCCCTCACATGGCCCCTGGGCGTATTTCAGTGAGATGCTTTTGCTGTGGGCGGAGTAGAGGATGAGGGCAAATGACCGGTTTTGTGTTTTGAGAAGACAACCCAGGTACCAATCAAGGCAGGTCACTAGAGGAGGTGGGAAAGCCTGGGGACCAGAGCACCGTGCCGTGAAGGTCTCACTGCGGGGCAGTGAGAACTGGGAGAACGGACACCCAGGAGAGGTTCCGGGTGAGTCCAGGCTCTCCCTAATGTTTGTGGGTTCGAGACCCATCTCTCCCAGCATGTGGCTGCTGGATCCCTTTCTCTACCTGTCTTCCTGGTTGTGATCTGCACGGCCAGGGGCCTTGTGCACACACATGCGTGACACACCATCTGCAGACGTGTGCTACCTCCGCAAACCACGGCTTGGCTGCTCTGGGCCAGGGCTACCCATGCTGACAGCGTTTTCTGCCGTCTGGAGGACCAGCTTGGGAAGGGCAGCACAGATTGTGCAAGCAGGCTCAGGCCATCAGGCTGAGAGGCTTTGGGATCCCAAGTGCCCAGGGTAAGGTGGGTGGGGTCAGTGGGGGGCAAGAGGGTCGTAGCAGGGCCCAGTCACCTTGGACCAGAGTCCTCTCCCCTCTGAGGGCGTGGCTGGAGGAAGGTGGAAGGGAGGCCTTTTGGTGCTTGAGCCCAGGACAGGGCCTCCTGTGACGGAGTACTTTCCTGAGGCACACAGGATCACAGAAGGATGAATAGCTTGTACAGCGAGCGTGACAAACTTGGTTCCAGACATGCTGGATTTCTGGGGTCCACAGGGCATCCTGGTAGGCCTCCTGTGCTCTGGGGCTCGCTGGAAGTGGAGGGGGCTGGTGCCTGGCTCTGGAGTGGGGGCAGGGCTTCCTATGATTTTAGTTACAGACGGAGGCTTTCATTAAGGTCAGTTGGTCTCTCTGTCTCTCTCTGTCTCTGTCTCTCTGTCTCTCACACACACATGTACACACGCACATATAGAAGCAGATTTCACCTATGAGGAAGTTCAGTTTTGGGCATTTGCTTTCCTCCCTAGGAAAAAAGAAAACACTAAAATGACAACAGCAGTAACAAAACATGTCCAGGGAGAAAAAACAGAACCGTGAAAAGCTCTTTTAACTCCTTGAGTTAAGAGGCAGTTTGCCTGTTGGGGCCTAAACTTGTCATTTTCGGGCTTTGAAGGAGAAATGTAATGAGGATGAAAGGCAGATGAGGGTCATCTTATTCCAGGGGCAGTTAGAGGCCAAGAGCGAGTGAAACCCAGGGACCCTCCTCAGCCCTTCCTCTCTCCTGAGAATGTAAGCAGGAGCCGTGCAGACCTGGGCGTCCTGTGCTGGCCTGGCTTCGTCAGCACCGTATGGCTGTGTAGTCTAAGCTTGGGGAGATGCTGTGTTTCTGGGAGCCGTGATGGGGACCTGGAACATGGTAAGTTCTCAATAAATGGTAACGCTGTTGCTATTTCTATCATTACAAATGCCGTAATTTAATTCTCTTACACGGTGGAGCCTTGAATCAAATTACCCGGAGAAAGGCATAAATCATATATTAAAATGAAAATACTAGAGGGGTAAACAAACTGATAATTATAATTCAACCAGGTAGACTGGAAGTATTCTAAGAGGAGGTAACTTCAGGAGCAGCTGTAGAATTAAAGCTTAGTGCATGATGGAGGGATGGGTGGATGGATAAGTGAATGGATGGATAGATAGACAGATAGGTGGGTGAATGGATGGATGGTTAGATAAATGAATGAATGGATGAATAGGTGGGGTAAATGACTGGATAACTGGATGGAGGGAGGGAGGAGAAAGGAGGAATGGGTAAATAAGTTTCTGAATCTGAATTGATGCTTCAGGCAACTTTGTGTTCTCCTGTTCTCTGGCCCTTGGAATTCTTGGCCATTCTCCTGGGCAATTGTTCTGTTCTCTTAGCCAAAATTATATACATATTTTCTTGCTTTACCAGTGCTAGGGTAGTGAGCAAAGTAATTAGGGGAAATGGGGCACCTGTTAAGGAAGAGTGTTTCCTTGAGACAGCACTGAGTGGATGGCCTGTCCATCTCCCAGGGCTGTCCTTATCCCTTGTGCTAGGCAGGCATATTCTTCTGTTGTCTGTGGCATGTTGGTTCTTTCAGCATGCTGTGAAACCAGGGCACCAACAAAGCTACCATCAGCTTTTTCTGGACTCCATCGCTGTATTTTCCCCCCCACCAGAAAGAAACCCTGTTCCCCCAAAAGGTCATACACTTGCCTTGCTTGCTGTTGTTCCCTGTATGTTTCTGGGTGAACCTTCTCAGAGGTATTCCTGTTCCTGGTGTTGTTCACAGGCCTTGTTTACAAGCTACTCTTCCCAGCAGCCTCCTGGGTGGTTAGATTCAGAGATGCATTCATGTTGCTGTGCTCCTGCAGGGCTTCCCCACTGGTTCAAGTTTAATTGAGGTTCGGCTACATACCCTTGGATTTCTCTCTGAACACTGAGTTACTACAGGGTAGGAGGACCTTCTGTTTCCCTGTTTGTGCCTCCTGTGGCCTGGTAGCCCCATGCAAGTGGTTAATACTCCAGGCCCGAATGATGCGGAGTGGCACATTCTTACATTAGCAAAGAGGCCTGCATTCAGTGGCTCAGTTTGTATTAAAATCCGCACCCAGGATGTTTAGAGCACTGGGCCTGTGCGTGTTTCTTTAAAAGATGCACTCGTATTGACAGATCCTCTGAGTTGGTAGGACTTTAAATGATGCTCACTTAAAAAGCTTTAGAGAGTAGGGCTTCTTTTTAAAACCTTGCCTGGTTAAGTGCATGTAAACCCCAGTCTCACACGGTCTAATACATAGTAGGTTTTTCAGATTTTTTTTAAGGATTCATGAATTTTTTCAGAGGGTGTTCCCTTGCACAGGGAACCGTAGTACAGGAAATGGACAAAGCAGCTCAAATGTGGGTCACTCAAGGCCCAGGAAGGGGGCCAGCCCCAGAAGAGCCGAACTTTAGAGTATGGTTTTTCTGTCTTCTCTCCAGCTTTGATAGCATTTATAAGACAAGAACACACAGGGATATATTAAAGAGACATTTATAGAAATTTTAAGTAACTTCTGATTTCCCTTTTACTACCAAAGTAATTATCTAAGTGTAGGGAAAGAATGTGTGGTTGTGTGACCAGTGCTTATGTACCATGAGCAGATTGCCGAGGTTGACCTTCCTGCTTTGTGAACTGTGGGAAAGGAAAGAGACGTCTTCTGGGAAGGAATTTTCTCTAAGTTGGAACTGGATGGGTGACACTAGTGGTACAGGCAGGGACCCAGGACCTTGGGAGTGCACTGTCACACTCAGATTCTCCTTTCAGTGGGGAATGCAGATGGAGTCCTTTGTATTAAGGACCCATCAGCCATGTAGGGCAGGGGCCATCAGGTCATGGGGACACTTGGTGGCTTGAGACCTTGGGTAAGTTGGTCTTCTAGCCCTGAGTGTTGGTCTTTCTAGTGAGGGGACAGTATTCTTTTTCCTGAGGAAGGGTAAGGTTGTTGTCTTAGTTACTTTCCTCATCACTGGGGCAAAATACCCAGTTACCACAGCTTGAAGAAAGGAGGGTTTATTTTGGCTCACAGTTTTGAGTGGATTCAGTCTATATGGGCCAGATTCGGATCCAAGGCAGTAAGGACTCTGTTTTCTCCAAGGAGGAAAGCTGCTCACTTCATGGTGGCCCGGTGAGAAGGGAGGAGCCAGGGAGGGACAGGGACCCTTCCAGGTCCCACCCCCAGTGAATCACTTCCTTTCACCACACCCCACACCCTAGCAGTGTGTTCAGTTATGAATTCACCAGCAAGCAGATCAATCCACTGAGGCCTAGAATGTCCCCATGAGCGAGTCACCTTCAGAAAGCCCCAGCTTTGAACACATGAGACTTTGGGGGGACAGTCTAGATCCAAACTGTAACAGTTGTCTGTGAAAACCCTGACCATAGCACTTGACAGAGTAACAAATTAATGCCAGAGTAACAAATTAATACGCAAGTCCCTCAGTTGGAGACAGTGAGAGGAGACAATTAGGAAAGGAGGAAGGCATGAATACTTATTTTGCAATCAAAATAAATACATTAAATGAGAAATAGATGGTCTGGAGGTTTATGGGTGGCTGTAGAATAACTCAGATCTTATTTATTTGATCCACATTTATTGTGTATCCACCATGCAAGGTACTGTCCTCATACAATTGGTTTTTTTTTTTTTTGAGTATATGTGTTGCAAGCTCCATACTGTTGGATTGATAAACTATTGGATTACATATGATTGATGAACAAGACAAACACAGCTTCACAAAACTTGGTTTGGGAAGGGGACTGGATGGATAGGTGTTAAATAAACAAATATATAATGACTAATAAAAACCTTAAAGCGGCTAGAGTCCTTATTTTGAACTTTTTAGCATGATGCATTATAAGACATGGTTATGTAGGAAGCTGGTGTGTGTGTATGTAATAATTGTTTTTTTAATATACATTGCACTGATATTTTTATTCCATTTATTTTTTGAAAAATGGAAGTTCCAACCCACTAAATTAATTTTATTTTCTAATATAGGGTTGCTACTTGCAGTCTGAAAAACTTCTGTAGAACAATATTTAACTTTTTCTTCTGGGATTTGGCTGGTATGCTTCTTCCAATAAAGTGAAATGTAATATAAAAATCTTTCCATGCCTCCCTTTTGGGTAGCATGGATATTCAGCCAGTGAAGAATTAGAGGTTAAGTAATGTGGTAGACTGCAATCAAACACTGAATTCTAGACCTAGTTTAAGCTTCAGCTGCAAAATATGGGTGTTTGTTTCAGCATATGATTCATAGGATTTATGTAGATAACTTTCTAACACTGCAGAATAGATGAACAAAATGACTGTTTTAATCCAGCAAGCTAGTTTGAATGCTATTTTCTAATCAATTCATTATTTTCTTTCATTCAGTTTCAAACAACTTCTGCTAAGATCCTAGTATGTATATATTTAAAGAAAGAAAAAAAATCTAGCGTTTGTTATGTGGCGGGAACTAATTAAGCATTTAAATGTACTAACTCATAATAACCTGATTAAGGAAGGTCTCTTATTACACCTTACAAATGAGAACCAAGGTTCGTGGAGGTTAAATAATGTGTCCAAGATCAAGTGATAGAATCATGCTTGAACCCAGAGTTCTTGTGCCTAGGAACCTCTATTTTTAAATTGTGTAATTTGCTGGCACAGTTGCTAAACAGTATATTCTATGGTTCAAACGCCCCTTACTTTCTTTTAACCTAGAGTGATTACTAGTCCCCCTACTGCAGGCACAATACACCAGCTTCATTTTTTCTCTTCCCAGGAAGCATGACCCAGGGTTGCCATTTCCGTCTGAGCACCTCTGTTTTGATCTACTCTCCAGGCACGCTGACTCAGTCTGCCCTGTAGAGTCTGGCCAAGTAAGAGTCTATCTGACATGATTTTGAGATGAGATGGTGTTGTGTTATACAGCCACATTTTAAAATGCCAGATCTCGTAGATACACAGTTCAGTCTCGACAAATAAAAGAGCCTGCCAATCCTCATTGTCTCTCCCTTTGTGAAGTTGATGCTCTTTCTTGTATTTCAGTTTTACTTTTATGACTACCTGGTGTTTTCTGTTTGTATTGGTTACTTTTCTCTCATTGCTGAGATAAAGTACCTGACACCCAAAGTGAAGGAAGGAAAGGTTTATTTAACTCACACTTTGTGGAGGTTTCAGTCTATAATCAGCTGCTCCAAGGCAGGGTGGCAGCAGTTCATGGTAGCAGAAGATAGCAAAAGCAACAAGAGCAAAAAAGGAAGAGCAGGAAAGAAGACTCTTTCTTTTCCTTATATTTATGTAGGCCTCCCCCCCTAGGGTGGTATAGTCTTTACACTTATAACCCCAGCATTGAACCATGAATCAATCAAAAACCCTAGAAGCCTGCCCTCTTGACTGCATGAGGATTTGGGGAGACATCCAGACACAAACCAAAACACTATTTTTCTATAAACTGACTTTTTAACTTCAATAACATTATTTAAGAGGGAATCCTGTATCAGTATTATAAATAAACAGCCATTGTCACCTACCATTGTGGAAATAACTGCTATGAAAACAATAGAATTCAATGCTAGCTGCTTATTTTTGCAAGCTGACACTTCTTCTCTTGAGCCTTCTCTTCTTTTCCAGTGACTTTGAATAGGTGACTTTATAGGCCAGGATGTATTAACTGTGCTGCCTTGGGACCTCATAGCTTATTTGGCAAAACTTGGTCTGTCCCCTGGTCGTATCTATCTCACATTTCCACTCAGGGCTACAGGTCACCTCCATCTGGGCTTTGCCCTCCTGCTACATGGCCTGTATGGTTTCTGAGAAAGGAAAAAGAGTGAAGACGTACTGTGGTTCTACCTGCCTCAGCTTGGAAGGGACACACATAACGTTCCTTATCCTTTGACTTGAAGTAGTGATGTGGCTTCAGTCTAATGACACGGAAGGTGGGAAAATAAAGTGTCGATATTTATTCACTAAAAGATACCACCAAATGTGACATTGAGGGTTTCCTCACCCTTAGCATGAGCCAAAGAACTGAAGTTATAAAGAGAAAATCTACCTTGTGGTGAGATCACATGTTAATAAAGTTGGGTTTTTGAACTCAGGACCATCAACTTTCATATCCAGCCTATAGTCTCATGTTCTTTAGCAGGGCTGAGCACTCAAGCAGGGATGACAGGGTAGTTGAAGAAGATCATTCACAAGTAGGGCAAATCCTGGAACAAATATTCAACCTGAAAAAATTTGTTTCTTTTGGGAACAGATGACTTCCAGAACTTCTGTTTATTATAATTTAAAAATACATAGAATGATACTTTTATTCTTACCCATAAATCCTTTTCAAGTGATCTTGGCCTTCTCAGCTGAAGGTTTACTGAGCACAGTATTCTCTTTAGGCACATGCTAATAATAGTCGGTGTCTTGGGTTTTTTGTCTTTTTGGAGACTTAACAGATTGGTTTATGTACATTTGTATGTTTCCCATCTAGAAAAATAGCTTCATGAGTTCAGGAACCTTCTCTGGCCCCATATCACCTTGGGCTGATTATCTGGCAGCAGGGTATGAGTTGCAATGTGAGTAAAAATTATTTACAAGATGAACCCAGGAAATACATGTAAGGAAATGGGAGAGTGGGATGGGGACAAGCAGGCAGTCAATAAAGGCTGATCATCAAGCCAGTAGTCACTGTGGGCAACTAGAGTGTAATTTTCTGGGAAACTCTGAAAGGTGATAAAGTAAAGACCCTATGGAATTACTCTACTCAAAGAGCAATGGGACATTTAGATATGAATGTCCATGAATCATTGTTTGAGAGCTGCTTCTAGAACTTTCTGCCCAGTTGGAATTGGAGTGGGCATTGAATGGGATATCTGTTATGTCTGATAACACTGATAGGGCCTGATGGTTAGTCTATTTGTCTCCTCGGGAGTTGATTTTAAGACGGCTCTATTGCCTCCTGTTCTTTCTGTTCCTGGATAGCCTCTTCCACTCTGAATCAACCTGGGAAAGTAGGATGTCGGAGATTTGGACTCTTGTCTTTGGGGAGCTAGATCCTTTGAGCTAGGGGAATCAGCTACCATGCCAGGAGAGGCTCATGGTGGAGAGTAGCTGGCTACCAACAACCGGTACTAACTTGCTGTCCACAGGAGTGAGCCACTTTTGAAGTAGATCCTTCAACCTTGGTTTAGCGTTAGGGGGATGGTACTTCTAGCTGAGATCCAGTGGCAGCCACATAAGAGACCCCCACATGAGAACTGCTCAGGGCAGCCCTTCCCTAGTTCCTAATTCAGAGAAATCATATAAAATAAGGAGTGATAAGTACTATTTTAAGCCACTAGGTTTGAGGATAATTAATATATGCATTAGGTACTAATATTATATATTTATTGTATTAATTTCTTTGACCAACTACAGTGAAATACCATAGACTGGGTGGCCTCAACAAGTGGAAATATTTTTGCCTTCAAGTTCTGGAGACTACAAGTTCAAGATAAAGATGGCCTCATAATGTGTTTCTGATGAGAGCTCACTGTCTCTGTTTCTGTCTGTCTATCTGTCTCTGGTTTGTGGACTGCCGTGTGTTTACTGTGATCTTGCCTTGCCTTGCCTCTGATACTTGAGGAAAGAGATTTCTAGCATCTCCTTGTCTTCTTTTAATGAAATCAGTACTATTGGGTTTGAGTCCCACACTTAGGATGGTATTTAACCTAGACTCTCTCCCCGGAGGCCCCATCTTCAGTACCATCACATTGAGACTGTCAGCTTGAACATATGAATTTAGGGGCAAGGGAAGATACAGCTCAGTCCTCAACATTCAGTGGTTTGCGAAGCTCCTGTGTTTGAACAATTTCCTCCTCAAGGGAGGGATGATATGCTGAACAAAGATAAGGCTTTGGGGAAAACAGAAGAAAGGAGGAAATTCTCAGTGCGTAGATGCATTTTAGTGAGCAGCTTCCTTGTAATCATTACATCCAGAGTTTTTAGGGAGGGGAAAGCAGCAACCTGTAATTTTAAAAGGAGCTGCACTATTTCAGAAGAAAATTGCCACCTGAGTTGGGAGTCATAGCAGCTTCCTGGTGCTGGAAGCAGAGGGGATTGGCCTCCTCCGGTGTCGTCTGTCGTCTCTGACCTGGGTTCCTACTGTCTGCCTACTTGGAGCTTTGTGATTCTTTGGCATGGGCTAGGCAGGTATTTCTGTGGCCTTTTATTTGGCCTCTGTAGGGGGTGTATTTCCCAGCAGCAGCTACGAGGTCACCGGTGTGGAGCAGGATCCCCATACCTGTTAATTTAGCTTGTTTTGCGAGCTGTTTTATTGCAGATGCCTTCTGTGAAAATTTTGTTCCAAACTGACTTGAAAATGCTTTCAATATTGATTCTCTTTGAACAGCATCCTGGATTCACTGCCTGTCATAGAATACAGGCAGGATAAAAGGAGCCCACCGTGGGCTCTCAGAACAGCCTCCCGCATCCAGCCCACCCCAGTCAGAATCACACCAGGTGTCTTCTTTCCAGGATGAGCCAGCTTCCCTATTTCACTTAAAAGCCTTATCTCTGAAATACCAACAGCAGCGCAGATGCTCAACTGGCTTCTTGAGACCAAAATGGCCACCGATGGCACCGCAGAGTGGTATTGTTCCTACACGATGTCACCCCCCTGCCTCAGCGGTCTGTTGTAGTACCGAAGGGAGCTTCCTCATGGGGAGATTTTCATTTGTTCTCCCTAGAAAGCATTTCTTGACCCTGTGCTGCTTGGAGCTTCCTGTGGGTCATTACTGGTACTCACACATGTCCATCTCTCCTAGCACTGGCCCATGAGACCACACTTCTTGTCCTGGTGATGGTAGGTGTGGCTGTTTGACTTTCTCTGGCCAGTGTAAGATGCATGGAGGTGATATGTGTCATCCACTGTGCTCTTCCAGACAGTAGACGCTGTGTCCCCACCTCAGGTTTACACCATCACTTTGGACCACACAGTCTTCAGAGTATCCTTGTTACTCATGTCATTTATTTGCCATTGGGATCCTGATGGATTCAGCCATCATAAAAGCAGTACGTGATCATTCAAGATGATTTGGAAAATAGAGAAATAGAAAGAAGAAAAAAAAATCCATAGTTCTATACCCAAACATCACCACTATTAACAAGCTTTTTTCTTTTCTTTCTAGATTTTTTTCTTTGCTCAATGCAAATTTTGTTCTAATTTGGTTGCAGTTATTTGGTATGTTCAATTTTATGTACTGTCACATGAATATCATATCATTCATGGTATTATAGAGCCTTTGTAAGGAGCCTTTACAAAGTGACTAGGTAACAGGAGATGCAGTTTAAGTAAAAAACAAACAAAAACTCCCCAAAAAACTTTAACTCAGGGAGGCTGAGGCAGGAGAATCACAGTTTGAGCCCCACTTGGGCAACTTTGCAATTTAGAAGACCCTACCTCAAAATAAGTGACTGAGGGTATAATCAGCGTGAAGACGCTGTATTCAGTCCTCAGTAGCATGCACGCACACACACCCACAGCCCACGTGTGTGCATGGACACAAACGCACAACCCTGAAACAAAAAAAATTAACACAACACTTTTATTAATGCTGCATAATTAAAATACACCCGGTGCAAGAATCATAAAAGAGATGAAGGGAAACTCCTTGCCTAAATCTCTGTCCAGTGCCTCTGTCCAGTGCAGATGAGTGCTGGGTCTAGTAGCCAATATGACAGAATATCAAATTCCCATGGGTTTGGTGCTGATAAATGTTGATTTTATATGAAATCCTCTGGGGTTAGTTTGAATTCATTATTTACAATTCAAAAAAAAACCTTACTAGTGGAATCTACATGTTAAAAAAAGACAATAAAAAATTGCCATTTTCCCTGGAGAATACTCAAGTTGAGGGAAATATACTATGAAAAAGAACACAAAATTATGAATAGGAAAAAAATCACAACGCATGATTTTATCTAAAAGCTAAAAGTGTCATTTACATAACAAGCCCCAAACATTACAAAATTCAGCAAGTAACATAATTATTATTATTTTAAAAATGGTTTTAATTAAATGCCTGACGTACTGTATAATCTTGTTTCTTTCTTACAGTTTTTGGCAGACTGCTTGTTGATCTCCTCATATGATGATAATTTTGTAATATCATTTTGTGTGCAGAGAATAGAAAGATGAGTCATTCTTTTCTGGCAGTGCTTCCCTATATGGCCTGCACAGTAGAATATTTGGGAACTTTTAAGAATGCTGATGCTCAGGATGATCCCTGGATCCATTAATTTGGAGTTGCTGGGACCCTAACACTTTATGGATACTGGCGAGAACCACAGTCCCAGAACAAAAGCTAGAATTTGATTTTTATTATTGATGTCTTGGAGCATCCTTGCGTAAGTTACACCAAAGGATGTTGAAGCTTGAGTCTCTTTCACTTCACAGTTAACCCTGTTTTGCTTTTTCAAATGATTTAGTAAATCTGATAAGATGAGAGCTTAGGAAGAAATAAAAGAGTTACTGATGACAAAGTTGCAGCCCAAGGACCTTAGAGAACAGTCTGAACTTTTGTGCTTTTGCTTACATTTTCATTGCATTTGAAATGATTCTTGCTTATTTAGGTAGCATCCTCACAAAAATCTGCACAATATCACAATATGAGAAGCATTAATCTCAGGCTGCTGGTCTGTTTCCGTTGTACGTACAACAAGAGATTCCTTTAGGAAATATAGCTAAAGCTGAGAAAAGCTAGCCTAGTTAGGTTTCTAAATCTTCTCATTTCCTGATACTAAGATAGTGGTGGCCCTTGGAGAGTGACCACCGTGTGTTCTGATTCCTTCCCAGCCACAAGTAGGTTTGCCAGCTCATAATCTGGTTGACATTCCCGATCATGGCCATCTGGGAGATGTGTGGGACCCCAGGAACCCTGGCAAGGCTCAGGTCATAGGCAGTGCTCCTCTCTAAGACTTGTTGAAGATAAACAAAAGATGGAATTGAGTCTCAATCTGAAGATGAAAACATTGGCCCAGAACCAGGCTTTTCCCCAGAGATACCTGCTGAGTGCCTACTGAATCCATGCTGGGGTTGGAAATGTTTCTGTTGCTATAGTTTAGTAAAAACATATTCCAAAACTTCCTGGTAAAACAACCATTCTCTTGTGCTCAGGGATGTGGACTTAGCAATTTGGACATGGCAGAACGGCTTGTGCCTGTCAGACCTCATCTGGAGAAATGAAGGGAAGAGAGAACATGATGGCCAGGACTGGAATCACCTGGAAGTGACTTCACTCACATGAATGCTTTGCAATCTCTGCTGGGCTATTAGTAACCTCTTCACATAGTCTCTCCCTCCACGATAGTGTGTGCTCTAACTGTTGGGTTCTAAGAGCATGTGTCCAACAGAAAAAAGAAGAGCACGGAATCCATGATGGTCCAGCTTTACTTGGCATCAATTCCACCATATTAGTTGAATTAGTGACGGTCCATCCAAATTCATGAGAGGGGAGCTGTAAGACTTTAAAAGGAAGGAAAATAATGTTCTGGCCAGATTGGAAAGTACCTAGCAGGAAAATGGTCATGCCTGAATCAACCACTAAATGTGTATTGAGCCAGGGTCTGTCCTAAGATTCGGA
Organism: Dolichotis patagonum; assembly: GCA_004027295.1. Taxonomy (NCBI): domain Eukaryota; kingdom Metazoa; phylum Chordata; class Mammalia; order Rodentia; family Caviidae; genus Dolichotis; species Dolichotis patagonum. Next base: position 102,790 of record PVJX010000283.1, on the reverse strand, counting down.
GATGAGATGGATGTACCCCCTGACCGTGGAATGTGCCCTCTGGTGGCAGAAACTGACAAGAAACAACTGTGTTAATATGCAATGTAAGATTAGGTAACAATAACTGTTAAGACTGGGTAAAGAAAAACAAATGTGGTAAAGGGGTAGGGGCTGAGCAGATGGTGCTGTTAGAGAAGACCTCACTCCTCAGATGCATTCTCAGAAAGAGGAGAAAAAGCATCAGGTCCAGCAGCAGAACATTCTTGGCATGTTTAAGAAGTAGCCAGAAGTTCAGACAGTACAGCTAGAGCAGAATGAGGGGAGAAAAGAGCGGCTGAAAAGGAGGTTGGAAAGGTAATAAGGGGTCAGGCGATATGGGGCCGTGGGAGGTGTGGCGATGACTTTGATACTGAGTGCAGCGGAAACTTGTAATTGCTTTTGCTCAGTTGTGCTGCAGTGACCACCAAATGTCAGTGCCCTGCAAGGACTAATTGTGTTAGCGCTGTGCAGGAAACTCTCATGGGATACCTTAGGGAATGGATGGAGTCCACCTGTCAAAAACATGTTAACTAAAACTTTGTGGTTATGTGATCTTTGTGAGTCAGCTGTGGCTGTGTTCCACTCCTGCTTATCCCAGGATCTTCTGACTGAAGGAAACTCCCTTCTCTGAGTGATTGCTAACCTGCTGGCAGGAGGAAAGAGCAATGGTGGAATCCATGATGGTCTAGAAAGCCACAGCTTTGAAGTGCACATGTCACTGCTGCTCACCTTTGATTGGCCCCAAATACATATATACGTAGATACATGCATAGGTACATGCATACACACGTACTTATATAACCCCGTCAGTCATCTGGCCCAGGTTGCATCAGAGGGCTGAGAAGGGTAATCTTCCCCCTGGGGGCTGTATGGGGGTGTAGGAAAGAGTCACAAATGAGCAGCATACTGTACCTTGTGAGCCTTGGGAGGTGCTTGCTTGGGTAATGACATGATTTAATTTGCTTTTTCAGAATATGCCCCAGAGAGACAAATGTAACACTGCAGCCAAAGGGACAGATAGGAGGGACAGGGCTATGGTGCTTGGGCTCCCTGAGTGATGGTCAGAAAAGAACCTACAAGATAAGGAGCGGTCAGTGTGTCTGTCCCTCAGGCATGTCAGGCTCAGTGCTGGAGCTGCAGGTGGTGCCATACAGATGGCATTGTCCCATTGGGGACCGGCGTGGAGAACAGTCAGTGGGGCTGTGCAGTGCCTGGGAGGTTGAGGAGGAGGTGGCCCTTCCCTCAAGACTCACCGTCAAGTAGAAGTTAGCCAGGTGAGAGGGGGTGCTGGGGAGAATGGGAGAGGACTCTTGAGGGCAGCAGGACCTGCACTTAGAGACACAGGTGAAAGGATGGCTTCATGTCACAAGGCACAGATGTCCCCTGCCTTACCTGTGGACCTGGCTGCACACTTCCCTGTTCCTCAGCCCTCCAGGAGCCCTAAATCCACCCACATTCCATCCTACTGGCCAGTGTCCCTCACCTCCCAAATGACTGGGACTACACGCATGTGTCACGGTACCCGACTAGAATGTTGTGACAGAAGACAAGGGGAAAATGGTGTGGTGTCTCCTTGATTGCCCGTCTGCAGTTCACTGTTGCAGTGTGAGATGTACACAGCACTGTGCCCTCCTGAACAGGACAGGCCTCGGGGAGAGCTCCACGCCTGCTCCTTCGAGCTGTGTGGCCTCTGAGAATGTCTGTTCCTTTTCTGGAACTTAATATTCCTCTCAGGATCGTGTAGATTCAAGGACAAAAAGTATGTGAAGCACTGATCCCAGGGGCTTGGTATATGCAAGTAGTATACTACGGGCTTAAGAAACAATTTCGCCACTTCTCTCATTGGTGCTTCTACCTTTCCTTGTGGAATAGAGAGAAGATGCTAGAGTACCAGGGCTTCATCCCAGCCAGAGATGGCGAACCTGGTAGAGGTTTCAGTGATACAAACAGCCCGCTGTGCCACATGTGCCATAGGTTTGCTGCCTCTGGTCCCAGCTCTGCCTCCAAAGCAACTGGGTAAATTTGGGCAAAAATGCTTGACTTCTCTGAATGACTAATTTCTTTTCTGTTAAACAAGATGGATGAATGAGACCAACCTTGTTAAACAGAGTCTAATGTGTTTGGAGAGGGAGAATTCTTTGCTTGGGACTCTTCACACCAAATGCCAGATTTCTTTCCCCCAGTTGTTACAGCCCCAAACAGCACTGCACTCCTTTTCCAGCTGTCCCTGTGAGTTGGCGAAGGTGCTGTCCCTGGCTGAGAACCACAGAGCACCATACCCAGCCCTTCAGCTTTGCTCTGGCATCCAGTGTTAATGCAAGAGTGGAGCAAGGCCCCACAGAACAGCCGGATAAGAAGCAGCTCATCAGCGCTGGGTGCTCCTGTGATTCCGCGAAGGCTTCGTTTCCTCTGACCCACATGCTTCTTGGTCCCATGTTTTGAGGAAGAAAGGGGCTTCCAACACAGAGAGAAAGAAAGCTGATTTTGTGCCCAGGATTCCTCTTTATCCCTGATCACGTTCTTGGCAAATGATACATGATTCCTTTCTGGGATGGCAGAGAGACAAACACAGAGTTGCCCAAAATACATTTGACCTCTAGTAGCATGACTCCAAGTGTGTGACACAGAGAAAGGAGTCACAGAGGAAGGGGCCTTGGGCATTCTGCAAAGTGAGGAAACTGGCACAGAAGGACCGTGGCTGAGCCTCTGAAATCCTCCATGCCCTGTCTGCAGAGCACTGAAGCTATGAGCTGGGTTTTATGTAAGCACTGTGTGGGTCTGTGTGGAGCTGGCTGAGTTTCCTTTCAGAGAAGAGACCCAAGGTTGGGAATGTGACTGTTGATAGACTTTTCCTCTCAGCTGTGAGCCACTGCCACCCAAGTGCATTGTGTCCCTCCACCCGTTTGTTTTTCCAAGGTCAACAGTTCTAAATGATAATGCCCCTTGCCATGTGCTATTAATCTTAAGCAAGCCACATGCTGCAAGTTATTAGCAGCTCACCTTGGAATCCTGTGACTAGAGAGGAAAATTACCCTACTGTCCAAAGCGCCTAATTAATTGAATATGTGGTAGAGGAATACAGAGAGTGTCATTAATTTTAAGATATGGGAATTTGTTGCCCCTTTTATTTTATTCCTAGAATGTTCATTTAATTAAACTTTTAAGATTTGATAATTTGGGAGAAGATTTTTCTCTTCTTTTAATCACATGCATCTTAGTTAAAAAGAGTTGTCAATGTCATTATTTCTGTGTTGCTTAATTTATAGAGGAATTTGTTGCACTCATCAGGTAATTTTATGAACCTTTGAGAACATTTCAGTGAGTTTTTATTGTACGTTCCATGACAGTATTCTGTGCATCTCTTTAGTGCAGAGATGAAGGCAGCCGATTTAATGGTCTGAAAAATGATGACATCTTTATTTATATTTGACTGATGATAGATTTTAGGTCATCTGTCTTATCAAAGATATCCCAATGAGACTTAATATTTTGAGGGAAGATTTTATGAGGTGTAATATTACCTGGATTAAAGTTTTCTTGAATTAAAAAAAAAATGCCTAGCGAGATTGTTTTGGGGAAAAGGATTCTGATTCAGTCCTCAGGTCTTCCAGGAAGTGTCACACTCTATTCAGAGTGAGAATTTCTGCTCACACAATGTGTGCTGAATCTTCTGCCTTGCACTCCATTTCCTCTGCCTTGAATTCTTACTGTGAGTTAATGTTATAGCTAAGTTCCCAACTAGGTCATAAACTCTCTCGAGATGTTTATGTGTCCCCAAACCAGGTCCACAGTTGATCCCTAGTAGATTGTTCTCAGTACGGGCTTGTTAAATGGAAAAGCACGTAATTTCCCTAGCCCAGCAGAAGCATTGATGATCTCAATGCCCTGTGACTAATTGATGCAGCCCCGTGCTCCTACCTTCCTCTCATCAAGACATGGACTCTTAGGAGGCTTCTTACGTCCCTGTGCTTTGTCACTGTCATGCACAGCAGAATCTATGGAGATGCTCAGTGACTGAGCCCAGGCTTGGGAGGTCATGTGTTCAAGTTGACCAGTTGCAGTGGAGTCTTGGTGAGGTCAGGGAGGACCACATTCAGATCTGTGGGTCTCTGACTTAGTGTGAGGGCTGCTTCTCGAATCAGTGTGTGGGAGGAGCCCCTGAGGCCTCCAGCTCATCTGTTTACCACCTTTATTCCCTTGGAGTGGGAAAGAATAGATGTGCAGTGCAGGTAAGGTGGACAGAGCTGCCTGGTGAACACCCTGGTTCCTGGAGAGGTTCAGCAGAAGTGGAACGAAGCTCATGTGTTGTGACAGTTGTAGGAGGCGTCACACCAAGATAGTATGGAGACTGCGATAGACCTTAAAGGGCCTCTTGAGATTGTGCACAACTTGCAGAAGTCTTGCTCCATGGGAGGAGTCCTTTAGACTTTGTCCTCCACACATGGCAATGCCATGTTTTTTCTGAGGTTCTTCTGCAAGATTTGTTATTTTTGACTGAAATCCTTCCTTCACTCCTTTCTGCTGTTTGTCATTTGCATTTCTCTCTCTTCCTCTCTTTCCTGAACTCCTGCTTGTTTGTGAGCCCTTTAGTAGAACAAGCACCGGTCTGCTGTATCTGGCTCCTTGGTACTGGAGGAAGAGGTCTTGAGAAGGGGAAGTGTGAAGCTGAGGGTCACAGGGTCCGTGGAAGCCTCCTGCAAGCATCTGCAACAGTGTCAGCTCTCCATAGATGTCTGTAGAGTGTAACTTCCAGTTACTCGTGCTAACATGATTTCATATTTATGTGATAGTTTGTAGTAGGTTATGCTGTGTTAATTCATGCAAAAATGTCCTTTGGTTTTTCTCCTTAATGGGGAAGCTGATCTTTTAAAATATGAAGACAAGTGAGTAGCCTACAGTAGTGATGCTGAAGAAGTTAGGTTGATTTGGGATTAGTGGTTGTTCGCAGTTTGGGTGGAGAGCTGGGCTCTGGAGTGTAGGAATGCTTGCCTTCTGGGATGCTGTGGTGCTGAAGATCAGCCCTGTGAAGCTTGGCTTAATTTTGTTTATAATCCAAACGAGATTCCAGGCTGGTTTGCCAATGTCCACAGCTTTCTCAGCACTCCTGTCTATGTTACTGTGGCTGGCCCAGGAACCCGTGGCCAGGCAAGCTATACTTCCACAGCAGGATTGTGGACTCTCAGGAGTTTGCTTATGCAGATGAATTCACAGATTTATGCAAATGAGAGAGGACTGGAAGACCTCCTCATGGGGTCTGGGCCAGCTCTGTGCTCCAAGGACTCTGAAGCTCAGCAGAGCTGACTTGTGGGGCCTCACCTACTTTAATGTTCAATGCAAGGAAAGCTGATGTAAGTACTGTATCCCAAGGGTTTGATTCTGAGCCTTCCCTGTCCTGCCAGACAATCCCACTTCGTACTGATCTGAAATTCCTCAGGCTGCCCCGGTTTATTATGGTATATTGCATGGTGCCCACGCTGAAGAGATTGAGATGGATGTGTCAGGATGACCAGGAATGTGAAACTTGTCATCAAAACTGGTAGAGGGGGTATTACTTATCATAGGAGACTGCTTGTGGTTTCTAGAATGTTGTGACAAGAAAGCTCCCAAAGGTCACTGGTCTTACTACCAAAAAACTGAAAACCAAAGCAAAAAAACCAGTTTTCCAGATTTCAGCAAAAGTATCAAGGTTAAAATTGATTCATTATCTGCTCCCGCAACTGTAAAGAAACAGCCTAAGTAAGCTGGGGAAGTGCCTAGCACAGCGCTGTTCTTGGGAGCCCCCTCCCCCAGAGTCAATGCCTTAGGCTCATTCAGCCCAAGCAAAGGGACATTGTGTTTGAGGACACAGACCTTTTTTATGACTCCAAAGACTGAATATATTGCCTCATGGTCCATGAAAGGGTGTTGGGGCCCAAATTAGATTTTGGTAGACCAATGGACTCATTAGACCATGGAGTCTCACATCTGGTTCTGTTTCATGTACTTTTTTTTATAGTTTCTTACTGTGTTTATACCTTGTTCCAGACACTTGCCCTCATAGAACTTATAGTCTAATGGGAGTGAAAGAAAATAAATATTTAAAAAAATGGTGACAAATCCAATAAAGAAAATGGGGACTAGTGATAAAGGTGTGTGTGTTGGGCGTGGCGGTGGTGAGTTGAAGGAACGATTTGTACCTAAGGTGAGGAGGCCCTCTCTCTGAGGCAAAGATGATTCAGCCAAGATCTGAATGGTGAGTAGGGAATTTTCCAGGTAAGAATGAGGGGAGCAGGTTTCCTGGGAACAGGCCAGTCCAGCGACAGGGACTCAGGGGACTTCACCAAGTACCCAATGAGAAGAGAAGAGGATCATTTGCTCTGGGATCCAGTCACTCCTATGGTTGAAGTTTCCATATCAAAGCGAATCAGAGCAGAAGTTTTCTGATTCCTAGTAAAAAATAGATTAATAAGGAAAACCCAATGTCCAATTAAAAATTAAACTTTATGTATGATTGAAATATTTTTTATTCAGCATGACCAAATTTTGAGCCATTCTGAGGCACAAAATCCTGTTGTTGTTCACCTCTTTTGTGTTGATAATTTACTTAGGAAGCCTAAGAAATCCTCCTGTCCCCTTCTTCCCTGCAGGCCTCTGCCTCTTTCCTTACACGCTTCTCTCCTTTCTGCTTCCCTTCCTTTCTGCTTTCTGTTCAGCAGTATCAGCTAAGGGTGGATCAGTGAGCAACTTTCTTTTATTGGAATCAGTTCTGTTCACTAAAAGCTTTTTGTACAAAGTAGAGCAAGTATACGTTTTGAAGTCCCTTTTCTGCTTAAGAAACCAATTTTCGTCAAACTGGATTTCAGTCTTTTTCTAGACTTTGTCAGTTATTTACACTAAAAAAGTTATAGGTGGATTGATTTTTAATGACAAAAGAAACATAACTCTGTGTTACTTATGATTCATTTTTCATTGTGGAACAAAATGCCAGACACGCATGAGATAAAGAAGGAAAGGTTTAGTTCAGTTCTCAGTTTATAGAGGTTTCAGTTCATAGCTGGCTGGCTCCAAAGCAGGGTGTCATGACAAGGGAATCGCAGAGGAGATGCAGTTCATGGCATGGCAGGTAGGAAGCAGTGAAGCAGCAGCAAAGAGCGTCCCTTTCCCTTTTATTCCACCCAGGCTATAAGCCTATTGGTTGGTGTCATCCATACTCAGGGGCAGTATACACACCCAGAACTATGCTAAACCAACCAGTGGACTGATTTAGTTATCACACATGCTTAGGTCATATTCATATGCCAGCTACCTCTGAAAAGCCCTATCTATGAGTGAGGCTTTGTGTGTGGGGGTCTTAGATACAGGCCATAACAGGCTGCATAAAGAGACCTGTGCTGATGAAGAGATCCTGGCCTGTGATCTGATAGTCTGTCTGGGGGTGAGGAGGGCCTCACAAATCTGCAAACTGAGAATTGTGTATTTTAGTACTTCTATGAAATTATTGCATGAGTCTTGTTTACATTTTAAAGATGGTAACCATTTCTTAGAAACAACTAATAGAAAAATGAATTTTTAATGGGGATGTGTCTGCATTCTGTCCCTGTACTTTAGCATTCACTTTGATCTTGTCATGAAGTGGCTTTGCCAATGCAATCTTGATGCGTTACTATGGGAGGAGCTGAAGGAAAAGCTTCAGTGATTCAACAACAGATGTGCCAAATGCATGGGGTATATGCTGGAAGGCCCTGAATTGGTGGTTATGGTTTCTTGGTGGCAGGGTTGGCTTCTGGCATTGAAGGGCTCATTCAGGGACACTTCCATAGCTGTCAAGAGTCATCCTGACATATAAGCTGATCACTGTCACAGAAGAAAGGCAGTGGGTTTACAAAACTCTATGCACCAAATGTGAAATGTTTTGTGTTCAGAAGTATTAGAGACATTATTTTAAAGAGGCATATTAAAGAAACTCAAATGTCTCTTGAGACTTAGAAGCGTATGATGACTAGGTCAAGTGGTGCTCACAAACACCTCATAGACTGAAAACGTACCAGCAGCCAGCCAGGTTGGGTGGCCGAGTTCTGAATGCTGGGCTGCGTGGCCCAAGCTTGTCATCTGTTGAGAGAATGGCACACCACTGCCATGGGGTCCTCTCCACTGAACTTTGACTGACTCAGAGCTAAACCCTTGGTCCTTTGCCTCTCTCTTTGTGTATTGGTTTGTCTTCAGCTCCTCCTCTCTTTCTGTTCATTTCCTGCTTTTCTGTCCTTCTTCTTGTCTGTTTTCTCTCTAAACTTCATTTCAGTCTTTCGGTATCCTTCTTCCCTTGCTGGGGTCCTAATTGTGCTCTTTGCAGTCTCTTGACCCCTGGCAGCCTCCTTGAAATGGGTTTTAAGTGACCAAATAGGCAATGAGAAAGCCCTCACTTTCCATGAAAGCCCTCTGTTTCAGGAAAACCCATGGGTCCATTAAGCTGTTTTCTTTGCCAAGCTCATTTGCACAGCTGAGGTCTGAGCAGAGCACCACACTCTGCTCTCTCTGGGCCTCTCTTCAAGCGTCTACTGCCTCCGCTCTTCCCTTCCAGACCCAGAAATGCTGTTTACTCTTCATAGGCTGCCAGTATAAATCTCTATGCAAAAGGTGTTCATTTGATTTGGCAGAAAACATGTTATTCATATTGGACTTGTGTGTTTGTTTTCTGTTGAGCCTTTGACGTGGAGTCTTTGGCAAGCCTTGGTCACTCCATATAGAACTGCTACGAGCTGCTTGGATGTGATAGACCCGGAGGCCCCACCCACCTCTAGAGCTGTGAAACCCTCTTTCCACCCTTTGTACATCTAAGGGTGGTCTTACTTTCTGAATGGTCCACTAAAAATAGGTGAGGAGGATGTAAACCAGGCTAGGGGAGGTTTTGAAATTTACCTGATGTGAGTATGTAGAGAGGTACCCTCTAGATAACATTTTTTATACAATGACAATTCAGTTCTGGAATAAAAATGTGTGAATTAGGTTGAAATGCAAAATTTTCTGTATATGGCCATTTTCAGTCTGCAAAAATAGAAGTTTCTTATAGCTCACTCTAGTAGCATTAAAAATGGAGTAAGCCTTGTTCAGTGTGACTGTTTTCTATATCATTAATTTATTTATTCAAGATGTACCTGTTGAACATGTTCTCTTGTGCTCAGCGTTTTGGTTGGTATTGGGGTTATGAAGAGAAATCAAGCCTGTGTTCTGCCCTCTACATAAGAAGACCAGCACTCAACTGATTGCAGTGTAAATGCCAGGCACCAAGAAGGCCTCTCAGAGAAGGCTGAGGGCGCATGGGGTGATCAACTGTCCTAGTTTGCCTAGGACATCCTAATTTTAACACTTAACGTTCCTGCTCCTGAGAAAAATGGGACCAGTTCAAGCGAGGGCATGGGTACAGTTGTGGCTCTGTGGAAAAGCAATAGCCATGTGGTTAAAGTAGTTTAACACTGGAATTAAAACCCACTGCTCCACCCTGGAAGAGAGAAAAACCACATTGCCAAGATCAAAGCTCTGTGAAGTCTCAGGAGTGGAGGAAGCTCTTTAATTTGTTGAACCAGAATTTCTCTAACTTATTTGATCCTGGAACTCTTTTTGTGCTCAACATCTTGAGAACATTTTTAGAGTCTCACCTCTTTATCCTTTTGTGAAAAATTACCTCCTTCTCTGTCCTAAAGTGCATATCATTATATTATTAGTCATATTCGTAGTTTGGGCAACAATTACTATTAAAATAGCCCCACATAAGAACATCTGTTAGGAATGCAATTTGGGAATTAAAAGGTTTTTCTGAAGGGTTGCTAATGTGCTCTGGAGGATCATGAGTTATGGCGAGGGTCTTTTTCCTGGCTGACACCTACAGGCTGGGGCTGGCGGAGCTCCTCTTTCTGAAAGTACTTTTTTTTTTTTTAACATTGGAGGCTGAACCAAGTTGTTATGGAAACGGAAAAGGTCTCCCCTGTCTGAGAACAGTTCCTAGCTAATAATTAGAGAGCATGGCTGAGCAAACTTTACTGGAAATGATTAATCTTCGCAAGACGCAGGTAAGCCTAAAAGACTGAACAGGTGTTGTTTGGCCTTTGCACTTCCAGGCCCAGAAAATGTTCATTTGGAAAGAGCCCTAGAAGCTCAGGCTTTGCGTCTTTCCTTATTTAACAAAAAATAAAATTATCCTTCAATGCTATGGTAGTCGGCGAATGTAAAATTTTAAAGCTATGTCTGAAGTCTGTGGCCCTTAGAGTATGGTTTGTAAACCTGTGAGCTTGTTACAATGCAGATTCTTGGGCCTCTCTCCAGATCCACAGTCAGAATATCTGGGCAGCATTTTGTTGTTTTGTTCATTTTTTCTTTTGCTTGCTTTCTTTTCTTTCTTCTCTAACCCTTTAGCTTTCGTCACTTCTTGCTTCACCTTGCACCTGTTGGGCAAGCACTGTACCACTGAGCTGCAACTCCAGCCCCCGGGCTTTGGTCTGGATGAGAGCGGAGCCGGTCCTTGCTCTGTATTAGGGGTCTGCAGCCCTTTTCTATAAAGGGCCAGATGAGTGCCCGGTTTGGGCTTTGCATCTCTGTCCTTATAGAATGAGAGCAGCTCAAGACAGCATGTAAAAGATAGACATGTCTGAGTCCCAGTATACCTTTGCTTCCAAAAACAAATAGCAGAGGAATTTGCTGACCCCGTTAAGTGCTGCTCAGCTCATGGGATTTCTGCTTCATAGATATTTGTACTACAAGTCAACCATCCAGGCAGAAGATCTCTCCAGTCCTCACAGAAGGCAGGAAAAAAGGGAGGAAGCTTCTGGAGTGGAGATTCTTTTTGAAAGACTTGATAGCGAAACATTCTGTTAACCACAGTTGCTGGGCTGAATTTTAAAGTGGGATGGATCCCTTTGCCATTCTCCTTTGTTGTAGATAAGATGATTTCCTGGTTTGGAGGCTGTACCAACAGTGAACTGATGAACTTTAATTTTTTTTTTTTTTGGAAGAAAAACCTCAGGTTTTCTTAAAGGTAAAGGCAATTTATTGGAGGTTAGCTACATTGTTTTCCATTGACTGATTCTCTACTTTATCTCTATTCTACTCACTGTTTTGGATTCTTTTTCTTTAGTTCTTGCCGTGCATCTTGAACTTTTCCTTGGGAGACAGACAGAATCACTCCATCTTCATTGTTGGATATGTGTTTATGCCTAACGTCATATGGCACTAAAGTTTTCTTTGGGAATCCATAGAAGTTCAGTGACTTGAACTTGTCTTGCCTTTTGCAAGTACTACCATATCACAGACTGTGTTATAGTCCTTATGCTAATTTGTCGTTGCTTTAAAAATGCTTTTGATGTGGGTGGGGCCCTGCTATGTAAGTGTGTGTGTAAGTACTCGAGAGTGGGCTCTTACATGTCTTGTGTTATTACCAAGTATTGGTTCATTAATCTGACTGTGGACATTCAGGCAGATTGTGAACTTCTCTACTTCCTTTGTTCCAATATCTTGTTTTCCAAATGGCTTGCTTAGTTTGTAATTTCCTTTTCATGCACTTTAAGGGAGCCATAGTTCCCTTGGACCACAGTCACGCATGCCCTAAGTAATGCTGCGCACGTTTCTGCTTATGCCCTTCAAGCTTTTCTTTTTTGTGTCACAGCAATTCCTTGCTATGTCTTATTTTCTGATTTCATGGGAAGGGGTAATCAATGTGGCCAGTTTGTGCATTTTGTAGTGTTTTAATTCAGTTACGATACTACTGTAGCGTATGCTAGAAACATAGTGGCACACACACCTGAAGTTTTCTTTGATTCAGCCTTAAAATCTTTTTCACGTGGTTTGAGTGTGTGTATGTTGTGGCACTGTTAGCTTTTATTATAGCTTTACAATGTCATTGTCATCTCACTGTTGTCAAACATAAGTGCATTGTCTTATGACATATTTATAGCCCCTTTCCAAACTGCTTTGTGTTCATTCATTACTAGATGAATTAAATCCTACCCTTACTGATTGTTGTTTTTTGTTTAAACCTTGGCCTTTGGTTTTAAATATGAAAATTTATGCTTTGATCCTCTCTCTCACCAATTGTTTCTTTCCAGTGTTTTTACTTTTTATTCAAAAGATGTTTGTTTACTATTTTCTATGGGCAACACGTATCTCTTCATTCATTTCCATGAACTTTTGCTTAGACCTGAGAGGTTTTGCTGTCCCCTTTGGTTTGGAAGTGTTTGTGGTGGCTGTTTCAGGCAGCCTGCTGAGGGAATGGGAGCAGGTTACTAAGAGCCTGGGTTTCCAGTCCAGCCTCCAGCCAACAGATGGGTGACCCAAAGCCTCACGCCCCTCCTTTGTGCTTGGAAGATGGCAATGTCTTGCTGGGAAAAGCTTGTATCACCTGCACACACCTGCCAAGGAATGAGTCTCCTGCCAGTGGTGCTGTTACCACTGACACTCAGGAGAAGATGAGTCATCCTTTATAGCTGCTCCATGGTGTGAGCCTTTTCCTAAACACTCCACCTCTTCCGTCTACTGAAGCATAAATACCAGCTCTCTGAATCTGCCAGCTCTCATGGGCCTCATCTATTTTTTACCTAAAATGCTGTTATTTATTGCAACTTCAGCCTGCAAATTCAGGTTCTTAATCTGTGGTTTGTTATTTTGAGTCTTGGACCAACATTATTTCACAGGAAGAGCCTGGCAGTGTTTCTTCAGTTTGCTCAATTTTATCCAAATAATAGAAACAGTAGGTATGATGGTCATAGTCCATGACCAAGTTGCTGCCTACGGTCCTGTTGTATTGTAAACTAAGCTTTGGAGAGTTTTGCCTTGGGAGAATTTTTCTGGGCCTACCCTTGATCTCTCAGACTTGTGTTTGAACAGATATCTTCAGTTTCATATATGATGGTGATGCTATTATAAAAGTTGGTAGAGACACATGCTGTGTGATTAATGTGGAATGTTCTACATCAGGCTCTTGAAATTGCTGCTGAGACTTTTTAAAAAATTTCATTGGTTTGGAAGTGGTTGGATTCTGACTTTTTTGTCCCCTATATTTATCTTCAACCTCAAGAGAGTGTTGCAGCTTTCGTAGCTGGTAAGCAGTGTACACTGTCAAATTCCAGCTCTGTGAAAAATTGGTGGAAAATTGGGTAGGGAGAATTTCCTTTTTTAAAAAAGATTACCTCATTTAAAAATATTACCTTATTTCCACTGATCTGTCATCTGTTTCCATGGAAATAGAATTAGGAGACGGTTTCTGATGATCATCTTCAAGGCTGGCTCCTGATTCCCACTCCAGTTTCCATAGAGATGGAAGCAGTGTGAGGGGAAGACAAGGTAAAAAGGAGGCCATAAGGTAGTAAGCCAACAGCTGCCCTGTGCACCGAGTCCAGTCCACTCTCCGGAAGTTACTGTGTGGACAGCTTGGTTGTGAACCCTTCATGATGCTAAGACTTACTAGGGGCTCAGGGGTAAATATGTACGGTAGAAATCAGGCCTTGCCTTAGGATGACACGCTCTGCTGGTTTCCACATTGTATCTGAAGCTGAACTTAGAAATTTCTAGAATCAGCTTCAGATAAAATTGCAGCCTTCCGGATGCTGAACCCTGCCCTTTTTTTTTTTTTTTTTGACAATCAGGTATTGATTGCCTGGTACGTTTGGTAGCTCTGATCTCCCAAGGTGGGCGGGAAGAGAGAAGTTGGCTTTTGTCCGTCAATAGTTTAGCCTCTCCTAGGCTACACACTGGCAAATGTTTCAGATTTTCTATCTACTTTAGTAGGTAAACATGTGAACAAAAAGCCATTGAGTGGCATTGTCACCAACTGAACCATGCTTTGCTGTTTCTGAGGCTGTCTTGGTTGTTGTCCAGAAATTTTGAAGTTGGCTTTATGATTTTACAATCAATCAATCAATCAATCAATCTGTATCTTTTAGCAGAACAGTTGGTCTAAAGCCGACTAATTGATACCATTAACAGAAATAATCTGTCAAAAAAAAAAAAAAAAAAACCAAAACAATGTCCTTGGAAGAAAACAGTTTTAAAATAAATAGGATAAAATGTGGTCTTTCAGTAAGATTTTCTTTCTCTCAATCCAGGTTTTTTGGTTCTGGGTATAGAAGGGCAGCATCTGGGACCCTCACTACCCACTGAGTGGGTAGTTTCTAGAACACCCTGCTAGCCTTTGTTTGAAAGGCATTTTAGGCAAAGGCCTTGAAGCTATATTTGCATGGCAGGTACTGTTGATTTGAGGTAGTGGCTAATGGGGCCCAGCACTGCCTTTGCCTTCGGGTTGGCTTTTTGGAAGGTTAGGGAGTGTTGTGCTTTGAGCTCTGCCTTGTGAGGCTATCAGCAGCTTATCCTGAGAAGGTCCTTTTACCCTCTTCAGTGGTCTGCCACCTTTTTGATTTTGAAAAAAAATCAAAGAGAAAGAGTCAAAAGAAAAAAAAGGGAATTAGAAAGAGTCATACGCCACTGAGGGTCAACTGTTTGACTCAGCCTAAGATTCAGCCATTCGTATCATCTTTCCTGTGACTGCCTGTGAGTTCCTGACGTGAAGATCTGGAAGACCAGGCCTTCAGGCAGCCTCGCTTGTTTCTCCTCGCTTCCCACAGGAATCCCTGCGGCTACTGTTGGGTAGCTGTCCCTCGTGTGTCTCTTCTGACCCAGGCTAATTCTTGAGTCACCAGCGTGTTTGCCTGTGATATTTGGAAGCAGCTGTGTACACCTTCTTCCCTTTGCCTGATGATGGAGGAAACTCACCTGATGGAATTTTCACTCTCATTCTTTGTTAGGGTCTGTGTCCTCCCAAAATTTATATATGGATGCCTGATCTCCAGCAGGTGGGTGTTTGGAGGGGAGCCTTGGAGGGTAGTTAGGCCATGTAGGTGGAGCCTTCAAGATGGAATTAGCATTCATAGGAGAGGAGAGATCTTCGATGACACAGTGAGAAGGTGACCATTTCTAATTCAGGAGATAAACCCTTCCTAAGGACAAAATCAGCGGCACCTTGATCTTGGACTTCTGGTCTCCAAAATAGAGACGGATGTCTATTGTTTAAGCCACGCAGTTTGGTATTATGGTATAGCGGCAAGGAACTAAGCTATTCCCCAGTGTTCTTCAGGTGGGTCTGTGGACTGAACCTTTTTGAGCCAGGCTGCTTGTATCAGTGCTTTGGAATTTCTTATCTTAACTAATGTCCTTTTTTGGGAAAAGAAAATCTTTTAGAAATGTGGGTAGCAATGACCTTGACTAAATTTCTGAGACCCTTGCCCAACAGTGCCAGGTGGCGAGTGGACTGCTTGAAGCTCTCAAGTTACCAGGTGGGGACCATGCACAGGCCCATCTGTTGTGCACTTACTTTGTGCCAGGTGTGACACAAAGTGCATGGTCTCAGTGCCTGTGATGAGCCAAGGAGACAGATCCAGAGTGGGGCATACCACAGAGACCTGCTGACCAAGTGACTGAGCATTTCCGTCTGTACTTTACAGAGAGGAAACTGAGGCTTGTGCCTGATGTCCGCTCAACTCTGTGAACCCCAAAGCCAGAATCACTGAGATACATGAACTCACTGCTAAAGACAAGGTCATATGCTAACTTCCCTTGGCCTCGGAGCTGGGATTAGCATGGAGGGCTCTGGACTGCCAGCTGCTACTCCCAGCCCCAGTCATTGTTGGTGTCTAGATGTGTAACTGTCTTGTGTACTACCTTGTCTTTCATTGAGGCAAGGTAATGTGTGACTTCCTCTTTGGAGACTTTTTAAGGACCTTGTCTGCCTCCTGCCCTAGTGTGGGGTTTCTCCTTGCTGATGTCATGGGATCTGCTTGGGCAGTGACCCTAGGGCTGGGAGTATGTCTGCTCCATCAACCAGCCTGCAAAGTGCTAGAGGCAAAGTGATCTGTCTTTCATGCTATATCCAGTAGATGTTAAGTGAATGTTAGTGGAGAGAAGATACCTGGTAGATGTTAAATTTGAATAGAGTGGTCTGAGTAGCCAGACCATTTGGTTGATCCTGTTTTGATGCATAACAATGCTTCCTAGGGTCAGGTCTCTATCACAGATAGCAAACCTCTTCCCTCTTGTCTGTGCTTGGTGGATGGTCCTATCCTGAGGGAAAATAGCAGAAAAGCTGACACTTGCAACACTCACCCTTCACTTACTTACTGTGGAAAAGGGCTTGGTTGTAGGGTTGTTAATCAAGCTGTCAAGTAGAATATGAAGGTCTTATTTATTATGTAAGGAGGTACTTTATAAAGAAATTGGGCTATCGTAATGAGTAGATATTGGGCACTAATTATGTTGCTGCTATTAATCAAGATATTCATATTTAGCAGTAATAGCAAACATAAGGGATTGTAAAAGTAAAGAAACTCTCCCATAGGTGAATTGTACCATCTATTGATTAACTTTCCACTAAGAACCTTGGATATTTAGAAAGACTTTTTAGAAAGTCATTACCCTGCATTGAAACAATACTTACAAATGTACATACCAACATAAAGAGACATTGCTAATTATTTTTTATTAAATCCAAAGAACTTCTTGGGTTTAAAATGTACATACCTGTTAATATCTGTCCAGATCTAAACTTCCATGGACTAACTGAAGGACTCTTTCATTTTATGAGCTCAGAGTCCTCAGACTTGTGTCCTCCATCACAGTTGGTGGGAGCAGAGTCAGGATTTAAACCATCACTTATACTTTAAAAATTGATTTGGTATCAACCACTGCACTTATTTTTTTTAAACAGTTCTATGAGCGGGCCTGAGCCACACATGCATATTATTAAAGTGATAATGTGTCATCTGTCAACATAGAGCAGGAGTTAATTCTGTTTTGCCTCAACATTCTTGTGAGAGGAACCCCTCCAGACATGATCAGGGGCAGCAATGAAGCCATGACTGTCCTGGGTGCATAGTCTAGCACGTATTAGGCTGCTAGAACATATGAACTGTTTTAAAGTCATATTTTTAGTGGTTTAAAGCAAATACGTAAATTTGGAAGTTGGATTTAATGCCTTTAATAATCTAGTGGATTTGAAACGTTGCTAAATACCTCCTCCTGGGAATGTATTTACAGGCAGCAAAATTTATCAAGTTAGGCTTTAGAGTGCCCCAAAACTGAAGTAATAAAGCAATTTTAATGCAAATACTGGTGTCTTCTATGCCAAGACTGATGAAAAATGAGGGTGTTCTACATAAGCCACTTAGCAGTACAACCTTGTCCAGTGCTCACAGAGAACTCATCAGCATTCAGTGACCCTAACAGAATGGAAACGTCTATTTGCTTTAAATGAAATTTTGCTTGATTGTTATTTTTATGTTGCAAATCCAATTTTAGCTTTTAGTCTCACATAGTAATGAGTTTTTTGATAACCATTGTCAACCTTTATTTTAGGTGTAAAGGAGAAGTAACAAATAGCTTTCTACAATCAAATGGTGTAACAAATAAAATCGGATGCTGGTAGCCTACTCATCATTAGCACCAATAAGTAGATTCCTTCTTACTGGACAGAGGGACCAGGATGTTAATTGTGAAATTTGGAGAAATTTCATGCTGTGCTTGATAACTCAGAGAATGACTTTATTTTTATGTCTGATATTTTTTCTGTGGACAGACCCTGAAGTCTAGAGCCAGTGTAACTACCTTATTTGATGCAGAGTAACTACATTAGATAACATTAACAGTTCTTTGTAGCTGTGTGGCCTACACTTGCCGTGTTGGGTATAGGGAAATGGGCCCTTGCCGATCACCTTCTTGCCATAGATTCCCACTGGGGTGGCAGAAACTGCTTATCGCAGCACAGTGTTGAAAATAAATCCTGGAAGCACCATATAGCTCAAGTGACAACTTGAAAATAATAATCAGGGCACTGAATAGAAGCTGAGACACAAACTCAGGTAATAAGCAGAGGAACTTCTCTGTCAAGCATTGGGTACAAAACATATTTCTGAGTTTATTTCACAGCACATTTGGACATTTCTTTAACACAACTCATCTCCATTTAGAAGATAAAATCTATATATTTTCATGGAAAATAATCAAAGACAAAGCTTTGCTCTGTTTTTTCCCCCTGAAATTGACCTTGACCTCCAGAGAACATTTTTTTTTATAGTGTAAATTGTAATTTATTTGACCTCAACAAACTTGGAATAAAACCATCAGGATCATCAATGGATAAGGAAATAGAACTGAGTTTGGGAGAATCAGGGCTAATCAGCATTTGTTGTTTTGGTACTGAGAAAATACATTGAAAGGGAGGCAGGGAGACTCCCTAATTCCACAGCGGTGTTCACAGAGGTAGTGTTGAAAGTGGCAGGCGGCTGGGAGTGCCACACTCCCGTATTGTCTGCGAGGGAAGAAGTCCCCTGTTCAGTGTCACAAGGCTGGTGTGGGGCAAGGCCAGATCTGCATCCAGATCATACACTAGGGCCCTGTTTGCAAGGTGACTTTGAGGTCTTTCCTTTCAGGACGCCTATAGATTTACTTTTTAAACGCTTTCATTGTCTGTGTTCTCTCAAGTTCTAGGTTCCCCTTTGCCTGCGTTTAAGGGAAGCCATAAAGTAAATGATTGTTCACCAGGGATTTCAGCAGGGACTGACGGGAGCAGTTCCCTCATCTTGGGCTTGTTTCCTTTCAGTTTAGGGGGCAGGGGATGGCATGGCATGGAATCACCTGCTTTTTCAGAGGAACTGTCCCTGTGCATTTGTCCTGGTCTCTTTAGGTGAGCCCTGGGTGTCAGAGGCAAGCGTGGAAGAGGGTAGTTGTCTGGGCACAAGCACATGTTTGCACCACTCTTTTTACAGGGAGGGAAATGCATGCTGTTACAGAGCCTGGGAAGTGGAGTGATCAGGCATTCTGCCGGTTGGGGAATGCGGGAGCCCTGAAGATTCACCTGAACATTTGCTGCATAGCTGATGAATCACTTAGGGCAGTGCTGCACCCTCAGGCTGAGGTGGGCCTTCCCGATGCAACTGAGGGAACACCAGCCACTTCCTGTGTCCTCCTGTGTGTACTAGGTTCTGCAGTCAGGCCTTACGATACTCCCCTCTCTCCCGTTTTAGAGGTGTGACGAGGTAGAATCTGGGTCATTCGCCCAAGAGCAAGAGTCTGGAGTCCCTAAGTCTGGGTTTGACTTGCAAAGGCCGTAGTCAAACAGGACATGGTCATTTCCATCCAGGAGCTGTAGTGCAGCCCTGCTGATCTTTCCTTTGCCCTCATGGCTGATTCTCACGTGAAGTGAGCGACTATATGGGGAAGTGCTTCATGGTTTGTTTGGATGGTGGTTATGTCTGATGAGCTGAGCCTATCCCGGGGGGCAAGCTGCTCAAATTTTCATCCCTTTATGGTTCACGTTTCTTTCCATTTTTCCTTTGATCTAGAGTAGTGAATGTGAGTGAAAACAGAGGGAGGCTTTCTCTGAAACAGGGACCCAAAGCTAACAGCACAATGCTGCAGTGTCTGTCTCTATTAACAGGAACCCAGCCGTTTCCATCTCTGGCCAGGAGAATGACTTCTCAATTACTGGTGACTTCAGTAAAGCATGGAAGCCCAGCAGGGAGAGGACTCATCTCTTGTTACCCAAGAGCACGAGCAGGGGCCCCCTGCCTTGAACAGGAGGGGCCTGTGTATTTTTGCTTTAGTTTCTATTAATAAATGTGGGAATTTTTATGTTGACAAGGCAGTAATGAATCCAGGGGTTTGGAAGAAGTAATGGAAAAACCTATTTCAGTTCCACAAAGTTGTGATTATTGTACTTTTTAGACTGCAGTTCTTCTAAATGGCTTAGAGTTCAGAGGTTTCTAAACTTGGCTTTATCTTGAGGTTTAAGCTCTTTATGTTACAAAAAGAAATGCTTATGTTAGAATTAAAGGGTTTTCCTGCAAAGGAGGGGTTTTTCACAGAAAAGGGCTTTTGGACCAAGTAAATTTGGGAAATTCTGCTTTAAAATTTTTGCCATTGTATATTTGCACATTAAAGACTCTGAGAAGTTCTGATAAAGAAACCTGTTCAATTTTACCCTGTGATTTCTCACTTACTTATCATCCAAATTCTAATTTGCCTGCACTACACTTCTAGAAATGGGGCTTTAGGTTTGTAGAGTTCAAAAACATAACATCTAAATATCGAATGATATTTGTTTAGGAGCATTTTTTCCCCTACAGATATGACAGAAAATTTTTTAGATCAGGGATTAACAGATGTTTTTCTTTAAAGGGCCAGAAAGTGAATATTTTGGACTTTATGGGTCCCAGTGGCAGCAATTCAGTTCAACCACAATAGTGTGAAAGCAGCAGTAGAAAGTACGTACACCCCAGACACAGAAGTGTTCTAATAAAACTTTATTTGCAAAGGTAGTGGCAGGCTGGATTTTGTCTGTGGGTCCTACTTCCCTAGTTTCCTTTTAGATCCCTAGTCTGCTGATTACTTCATTGCATGTTCCATTGCCAACATCTGAGAGAATGCAGGGGGCCCACCAGTCAGTCCAGACATAGATTGGATAATCCGGATGCTGAAGGTCAAAATGTCAAGTGACTCTCCCAAGGTCACCCCACCTATCAGCAATGGCTGATGTTCCTTCCAGCAGTAATACATGCCTCTCCCTTAAGTCAGTTACTCATACTCAGCCTCTCAAAGTTGGGTCCTGTCTTCTCCCTCAGAGGCCTCCTTGAACTCCCAGGACTGCTGGGGTGTCCGCTCGTAGCTCTCTTTGGCATTCACTGGCATAAATCCAGTTGTCAGCTTCCTTTCCTTTCCTTTCCTTTCCTTTCCTTTCCTTTCCTTTCCTTTCCTTTCCTTTCCTTTCCTTTCCTTATCTGAACATTTAGCTCTTAGGGGCAGAGATATTTATTACTAGTTTGTGTCTCCAGCACCAAGGACAAGGATGAGCATGGTGTCCCCGGCCAGGTGCAGGGGCACTCTGTGAGTCTGTTGAGTAAACAGGATTTCATGAGCACTTGATACTGTGTTGTGTTGTGGGTTTTTTTTTTTTTTTTGCCTAGGTAAAGTCTTAAAGTTAACAAAGAGGGTAGCAGGAGGAAATGCTTATTTTCACATAATAATGGGTGATTTGAATGACTCTGAGGATGAATTCCACATCTTCCCAAGATGTGAAGAAAGGAAGAAATGAGACTTTGTGCACTGTGCTAAATTATGTATATGGAACAAAAGAGCTGAGTGGAAATGATAATTTAGGGAGCCATGAGGAAGTATTTGAAAGATCTGAAGGCATATTTTTTCTATCTTTCTCTAGATATTAGAGATTAAATTGTATAGACCATTTTTTCTTTTCACTCAGGCCCTTAAAATATTTTTCGGGTAATTTCTCTTCATATTACATGACTGCTGTAATTACATCTCCAGTTTTAAGATAATAGAACTACATTTTTAATGTGCTCTCTCCTGTATTTGGATTTATGATATCTTTGCTTCCTTATGGCTTCAGAAAAAAATTTAACTGAGTTAATATTAAAATAAAGTAAGGGAATTAAAAGGGAATGAGCCTTTAAAGTTCCAGATCCAACCCAAATGCTTACTCACAGCCACTCTCAAAATCTGTGAGGCCAGGTAGGGCTTCTCCTGTCTGCCTCCCTGATAATAAGGCCTTCTGATCTCCAGATGTGGCCAGGACCCCATGTGAGCTTAACGAGGAAGAAAGGAAGGTTGGCCTGGTATCCCTAAGGCTTCACCTGGGAGAGACAGGGAGATAACCATTTCTGAGTCATGCTGAGAGCTTACAACTTCTCAGGAATTTCTGCTGCTGTTTCTGGGAGCACTGCAGGCTGTGGTGATTTCCAGAGCCTCCACAGCAGAGCAGGTATTGTCTCCATGCCATTGCTGACAGGTGGGGTGACCTTGGGAGAGTCACTTGGCCTTAAGCATCCGGATTATTCTATGTGTGGACTGATTGCTTGTCCCCCCCATTCTCTCAGATGTTGGTAAAAGGAGCATCATTGATTATAGCCAGGCATGGTGGTGATCCGTAACCCCAGCTATTTGGGAGGCTACAGCAGGAGGATCATAAGTAGGAGGCCAGACTAAACAATTTAGCAAAATCCTGTCTCAAAAAAGTCAATTATATATTAGACACCACCATGCTTGCATTTCATTTTGGTTTTGTAGGAGTAGACAGAAACTACAGAGATACTAAAGTCTTGAACAATTGAAATAGTTGAATGTTACATTCGTGTCATAATTTTAAAACACATAACTCTTTTTCAAAGATCTCATATCTGGATAAAGGAGATGGATATACAGACCCCAAACTTCAGGACTGGAGGAGGAGGAATGCATAATCAGTTCCCCATCTGGCATGAGGAAGTAGGCAGTCAGTCAGGAAGGGCTTCCCAGGTGAGATCGTGGTTGATCAGGCTGCTTGATTAAGGATGACCTAGTGTTCACTGTATAGGCGGGTAAGTTCCAGTAACTCCAAAGAAAAATAACCGAGATCCCAAATAACTGTCAGGTCTGCAGACATCAAGGGAGTATCAAGAAATAACCTCCCTCAACCAACCTCTCAGAAGACAAATGAACATGTGCATTGGCCATGGTTATGGCTGTTCAATTTTTTCTATGGCCACATTCACTTTACCAAGCTAGGGAAGATGCACAAAATCAGAACAAAACCAGCCAACCAACCTGAATGGCAAAAGAGGATGTACATGAATTCCTCTGAAGGGAGGCTGCAGCAGAGAAGAGCAGTTATGGTTCAGCACCAAGGACAGCGACAGGCAGTCCAGCAGCTGCAGGTCCTGCAACAATCCTTAGAAGACTGACAAGTATTGAGTGTGTTAGGTAACATTCTCTACAGAATGTGCCTTCACTGTGCCCTCAGGCCTGCACCCATGCATTCAGTATGGAGCACGTCATTTACATGCCTCGGAGTCCACATTGTCTTTCCTTAGACCATCTGGAGTTGTGAGTCTCCATCAAACCACAGAATTTCTACTGCTGCGGATATGAAGTGGAAGCCATCCTTGATGGGTTTCCTGCCAGGCAGTTGGCCCAAGGTTATGATTTTACCCCTAGATATTATGTGTATGTGTGTGTGTGTGTGTGTGTGTGTGTGCACGTGCATGCCGCTTCCAGGTCACAGGTAATGAGCACAGGTAATGAGTCCTTCTGTAATGGACCCACAGACCCCAGACTCCCAAAATGGGTAGTTTGCTGTTGTTGTGTATCACTGGAGTGGCATTAGTGGTGGGATTAGCTGCCAAATTCTGTAGAATGCAGTTACTCATTTGGTACTTGGCAGGCCACTCTGATATTGTTTGCAGTGTTTGTCTCTCGGCAGCTCAGGATAATGCATTTGGCCTTTGACTGACTTTCACAAGTTGACAGCATTCTCTCCACCCGCCTCATACCAAGTTCAGCCTCAGTGAGAAGAGAGGCTGTGGCGTCCTGCCTCAGGCAGGACTCTGTGTATTGTACTGTAAGCATTAGCTAAAGTAACCCCTGTTCTGATGGAGACAAGAGCTCAGATTTCATGAAGGAATTTTTGGATTGAGGATCCTGACCTCCCGTTACCACTTAGCCAGGGTGCTGCCTAGGAAGACCTTGTCTGTGGACTTGGGTCCCCTGAGGGTGAGTGGAGAGGCATATTGGTTGGATAGTCGTAGTTAAAACATCTAAGAAACTTTCCATGGAGGCTGACCACCAGTGCACGGTTGTGTCTTTGGTTCTGAAAGGACTTGGGTGTTCAACAAGTGTTTCATATGAGTATTTCAAAGCAAACTCAGTGGAATATAAATTTTATTCATGGGTCTTTATAGGTCATTGTTCGGTTTGGCATACTCAGGACCAGCTAGCTTCATGGATCTGTTACCTGTGTAGTGGGGTTTTAAAGGCTTTTGTTTGGATTAATGTTGTGTTGTCTTTCTTTTGAAAGTCTTAATAATTTTTTAATTGACTCCAGATTTTCATATTGCACTTAGTCCTGTAAATTATGTAGCCAGTCTTGGGAATGATCTAATGTGCAAAGAGAATAAGAGGCAGAGTACAAGCACCTTGTAGAGATTTAAAGAGTCCTGCCTGAGTCCATAGAGGGTACAATGACTCTTAATAGATGTTTCACCAATTAATAGAGTTTGCAAAACTTTCCTGTGGACGTGGTAGTTTTACCATGAAGCTAGTTAGGGCCAGAGCCAGAGTCAAACATGAAGTTAGCAGGTGGTCTTTTCCTCCCCTGCTCCTTCCAGAACCCAGGAGGTGCTGAGGGTCATAGCCCTACTAGGTGGTGCTGGATGAGTGTCGTGGGTGAGGGGTATGGGCTGGCAAACTGGCTCTGAGCATAAGATGGGCAGGTCACAGGGGTGAGGAATGCTGTGCCTAGATTCAGGGGGAAGTTGTCTGGAGCTGCTGCTGGAAACCATTTGCTACCTTGTCAGGCAGTGGCATCATGCAGGGTTAACCTGAGGCCTGGCCTTAGCAGCCAGACCCTGCAGGTGGCCCTGTTTTTCCTATCAGCTGGAGCCCCCTCTGCCTTTTCTTTAGATTGCCTCCAAAGAGAAGTTTTTATTCTTTACTGTATAATTAAGATTATCAAGTACAGATACTTTTATACTCTTCGGCCTTCATGTGTAATAATCCATTCTCTTTAGTTGATAGGGCCATTTAGTCTGCAATAGCAACACCATCAACTGGGTGTCTTATAAACAATCAAAATTTATTTCTTACAGGTATTGAGGTTGAATTCCAAGGTCAAGGTGTTGGCATATTTAGTGTTTGGTGAGGGCCTACATTTTGAGTCACAGATGGAGCCTTCCAGCTGTGACCTCACATAGTGGAAGGGGAAAGCTAGCTCTCTGGTCTCTCAAAAGGGCACTGATCCCAGTCTATGAATAGATCTAATAACTAGGCAAAGGCCCCACCTCCTGATACTGTCACCTTGATGCTGAAATTTTCAATATGAAAATTCTGTGAAACACAAAGTTGCAGCCCTCCGTGTTCCTCTTTGGAGGTAAGGTTATTACACACTGTCAGCAGCAGGTAAAGTGAGGTACCCAGGAAGTGGGAACATTTCTTAAAGCTTTTGTCCTGTGCAGAAGGTAGAGGGATGATGGAAGAATGTAAGTTTCGGAGTTTACTGATAGTGACTCACATTATGCCCTAGATGAGTGAGTGAACCCTGCTCTGTTTTCAGCATAGACATTGCTTTCCTCTTCCCCCACATCTAGGGATTTAAAGCTTCATATCATTGTAACTTTTGATTTTTAGCTACAGCTTAAATCTTTGAACACATCCCTATCCGAGTTTCTGTCTGCAGAGACCCTTGAATGTGAGCCTCCCACAGGCTTTTTCATCTATTTCCTGGTGACGCATTGTAATAAGCCACTCTGCTTCTAGGAGAAGCAAGCCTCTCTCTTCAGACTATCCTTATAAGATGATAAGTAATATTCTAGATATATTTTACAAACCTGCATTTTGCAACTGCAGAAGCATTACGGTCCAGTGGACAGAGCACAAGGCTTATGTCTGTAGAGCTGGACTCTAATCCCAAGTCCTTCCCCTAGTGACCACATTATGTTGGACAGGAGCTTTTACCTCTTTGGGTATCAATTTTCCTATCTCTAAAATGGAGATTGTCTGTCTAGCAGAGAGAAGGAGAGGGAGACAGAGAGGGAGAAGAAATCCCTGCAATAAGGGTCCCAGGGATGAAAGTGAAATAATTTGAGAAATTAGCATCATACTGGGTGTTGAGATGCTGGTGGATCAATGGTAGTGGAAGCTGTAATAACAATGGTTTTGTCAAGTAAAGTGTGTTTTAATCAGTCACAGTGAAACCATTCAGAGAAAGTCCTGAAAAATTCCCGCTGACCTGGAAACACACCATGTGTTCGTCTGCAAGTTACAGAGGGTAATCTGAAGGTTTCCACTAAGCCTTTTCCACCCACTAAAAGAGGAACAGGACTTGAGTAGCCGCCACACGCAGGAACAATGGTGTGGGACACTCGTGCAATTTTTCACATCATTTTGTTGATGGGAGACCACATCAGATTAATGATTTTAAAATGAGTATTTTTCTGCCTTCTGGCCATGCTTAATGCTGTCATGTCTTTTTAGAAATCATGATCCTGATCATCATGATCATCATCATGATCATCATATTCACCCTCATTCAGGGTTTTTAGTTTTATAACCATGCCCAGCAGTCCAGGCTTAAATGGGCCTTGTAATCTGGTATCGGGGGCGTGCCTTGGAAGGAGATGGGCTGTGCTTTGTGTTTTCACGTTGAACCGAGGCAGTATATGAGCCTGGTGCGTGCTGTTTTCTCCTGTGCGTACCTAATATCAGGCATGAGAG
The DNA here is from genome assembly GCA_004027295.1 of Dolichotis patagonum. Taxonomy (NCBI): domain Eukaryota; kingdom Metazoa; phylum Chordata; class Mammalia; order Rodentia; family Caviidae; genus Dolichotis; species Dolichotis patagonum. Next base: position 76,504 of record PVJX010000283.1, on the reverse strand, counting down.
GTGGGGTACTGCAGCCCCTGTAAGCAGGCTGGCTTGGAAGAACTCAGCTTGGGCCTGGGCGGAACTGGGTTTGGGTTTCAGGGCTGTGCAGACCATGTTGGGCAGCGTTACGTAACTTCTCCAGGCCTCTGTTTTCTGGTAGTTGGGGTAATAGTAGGTGATATCTAGCTCCGCATAGCTGTTGTGAAGACTGAGGAAGAAAGTAGGTGACACACAGAGAGCCTGGATCTGTGAATATTAGCTGCTGCTTTTGCTGTTAACGTTGCAGTGAGACTTCATCTCCTGGGTCTACTCTTGGCTTGGAAGTGGAGGGGCCCGGGGTGTGTCAGCACTGAGGAGGTTTATTAGCAGGAAGTTTGGGTCTGTTTGGGACCTGCCAGCTGCCTCATAGCATATCCGTCTTCTCTCTGAAAGTTTTCTTTAGGATGGCTGTGCCATCAGTGATGGCAAAACCTGGCATGTAGCAAAGATTTTCTTTTGCTCGCTTTTTTTTCGTATCTGTCAGTCAGTGCCAAGTGATTCAGGCGTGGGTGGCCCTTCTTCCTCCCACTTCCAGAAAGTTCTTTTAAAGAGTGCTTGGGGGTGGCGGGGAAGACTCTTCTTTTTAACACAAATGATGTGTTTTGACAGTAATATATCTCTGTGGTGAGTTCATGCTACAGGGGAAATGCTCGATGCTTATTTTACCTTCTGCAAACACAGCATCGACACTTGAGTTTCCCCATGCTCCATGTGAACAATAGCTGGTGATTGCAGCTAGAGTAGTGTGATACAGATGTTATTCTGTGGTGAAAACGTGGAAGTGACAGCATTGCCGAACTGTAAAATCTAAAGAGGCCTCAAGGAGGAGGCAGGAGTCCTAGTGAGCACGCGCCTGTGAGTACTGGTGCTTCAGGTACTAGCACTACCTAGCATCTTGATCAAAGGACTCTTGTCTGAGTGTATGAACTCTCCTGTGAAGCAGAGGATGAATGTGGGGGATACAAGGCAGCCTCAGTGCTCATGTGCTCCCCACCCAAGGTTTATACGCATGTGTATGTGTGTGCATGCATCATGCTGCTGATTATCCTCTGGGACAACTGACGCTGCTCTCCTGGTAACTCACCCACACCAGGGACTAGAGGCATGCTGGGAGCACCGCGGTGGTGGTGCAGTCCATGTAGGGAAGGCAGCTATCGGCCAAGTGCTAGCGTAGTGCTCGCAGAGCTGCTCAGCCCTCAGTGAGTCAGGTTGCTTTAGGAGAGAAGGGAGGAGTCTAAGAATGACAGGCAGGGAAGTAGTATCAGTGGTAGTCCAGCTGGACTGCATAACTGTCCTTCAGCTGTCTTTCCCTGTGACTGGGATAAGAAGACCAGTCACAGTGACAGTCAGCATTTATTCAGCTAATGAACCTTGACCAGGCACTTCGGTGAGTGGGTCACATTGAACCTTAACTACCACACTTTGAGGAAGGACCCTTTCATTATTGAACCCCTTTTTGCAGGTAAAAGCATGAAGCTCCAACTTCAGGGTCATTCCCTGGTCATGTGATCATTCAGTCCTCCTGATGTGGAGGGAATTTGTGTCCCTTGCCTTTAGCTGCCATGAGTCTGGCTGTAGAATTTTTGTGGCTGTTCTGGGTGATCAGAAGTAGAGTCATGCTGTGCTTAGTTACCCAGTGAAAGGAAGCAATCAAAAGGAATTTTTACCTTCCGTTTTATAAATCACTTGCTGTAACCAGTACCTTTCCCGGGAGCTGTTAATTTTGAAATTGATGGGGGCTTTTCCTGTGTTCCTGACAGTAGCATTGGATAACCTGATAGTGCTAAACTTTTGAACTCTATCTCTAGGCACTTGTCCAAAATATTTACAACCATTATCTCATTTAATCTTCATAAAAGTCCTATTAAGCACGTACTATGATTATTCCCACTTTCCAGATGAGGAAGTTAAGTCGCCGGCCTCAAGCCTGGGGACTGTTAGTGGCCATCCACACTAGACAGCTTGTCTCTGGAGTTCCCACTGATGACCGCTAGGCTGTACTACTCTCAGAAGGGATGCAGCCTGGAAAGTCCTTCGACATGTTTCAACATCGGCTCCAGGGGATGGGTTCTAATTTTATTACTCCATTTGTAGACCCACAGCAATGGGCAAGTGATTATTCCTCTGTGCCTTGGTTTCCTCACCTGTAAAATAGGGAGAATAGTATGTTCCTCAGGGAGACGTTGAGAGCAGAGTTGTCAGTACATTCACAGTTGAGGAGCAAGGCTGTCTTTGGGGACCATTTGTAGTAGCCAAAGCCAGAAACCTATACTGGTTCTCCTGTTTCTCTCCCACCTCCCCATGCTTTTCAGTGTTTTTTTCTGGAATGTTACTACTCAACATCTCTTTTCTGTGCTTAATTACCACACGAATAGGCTTAGCTAGTGTACTGTGCTGCTATAACAAAAGATCTAGGCCTGGATAAGTTAGAACAGGAACTGCTCACAGTTCTGAGGACTAGAAATTAAAGATCAAGATGCCAGCAGGTTTGGTGTCTGGTAAAGGCCAGTTCCTCATGGATGGTGCAGTCTGGTATCCTCATAGGGCAGAGAAGTGGAAGAGAATGAACCGACTCCTTTAACAGGTGTCCGTAATCCATCTCTAGGACCCTACCTTTGTGATTAATTACCCACTATAGGACCTTCTTCTTAATATTGTCACACTGGGCATTAAGTTGAAACACATGGATTTTGGGGGATATAATCAGACCACAGTAGCACCCTCACACTTAAGAAGTGGCTCTGTAGAAGGCCTGCTGAATGTGCTGCCTGCCTGGCCTAGTTGTCACCCCACTGTGCCTCCTCTGACCCATTCCTCACATGGCCAAACAGTTTAATCTCCAGCAAAGCATGTCTGACCAGATTACGTGCACTATAAAGTGATGCTGCTCCGTCTCTTGCTGCTCTCTGCTCCCTCATCTCAGCAGGAATCAGGATCATGCAGCAGTGTCTGCCTCAGATCATGTGCCTCAGCAGGTGTGCACACAATGACCAGGCAGATAATTCCTCACCCCAACCAAGACCCACCGATTCAGACCACTGGGAGTGGGGCCCCAGGATGCACACATTAGACAACTTCTCCCAAATGATCCCGATACCTGCTGCATAGAAGATGATCTAAACACACAATTTTTATTTTAATCAGTGCTGAAGTTTCCAGGAGCAGGTCTGCCATAAATCGTCGAGTAAGTAATTCAGTGTTTTGGAGGAGTCACATCACTGAGGACAGCCTTCTCTTGGCATGGTAACTGTTGAATTTTCACCAGTTTTCTGTGTAGAGGTACTGAGGCACAAGCCCTGACTCACTGCCTCTTGTTGTAGTTGTGCCTAACCATCTACCTAAGAAGACATGGATTACTTACCTTCGATTCTTTTTTACATTATAGATCTGTTTTTCAAAAATTATATGTGAATATTATCGAGCTTTATTTCAGGATAGTAAAGAAGAGTCACCAAATGATGTTCTCAAATCTGTCTCACTGGATTAAGAAAAGTACAGTGCAAAAAGGTAGGGGGCAGTGAATTCTTGGGAGGGGTATCTTGGGGTGGATTTTCCCAGGGAAGTTGTTAAATTAAAATGTGAGCCTGGAATGCCTTTGCTAGACCTCAGTGTGCCTCCTGCCCACATGCCACAGTCCTCCCAGTTCTCTTTGAGATGTTAATTTGTTGCTGTGAAAATTATCTTGTCACTGAAAAACTGAATCTGAAAGAATCAGCTCTTATAAAGTGGTTCCTATGGTATCTGCAGGGCTTTGTCAGTTTGCAAGTTATGAATATTTATGTTTTAGAAAAATTCCTCATTTAAATTGCATTTTCTGTAATTTCCCACTTAATTTCACATGGAAAATAAAGTTATTTTCATCCTGTGCCTAGGTGAATGTCTTTGGAGGTGGCAGTTTTTGCACATGGGCTCAGGGGGCATCAGAATTTACTGAATTCTGAACACAGATACACTCCTATTGCTCCCCAGTTGCTTCTCTGTAAAATTACTCAGGTGCCCATTACATTTCTGACGGCAGATGAATGGCGGACATGATTATGTTGAATTAGACCCTTTGCATTATTTATGACATTATTCAGTGTAACATGTGTTTCACTTTTCCCCACAAATGTTTATATAAGAGCTGTAGTAGGACCTGTTAGTAAACATTTTTGAAATTTGTTATGCAAAGGTCTGAGTTTTAAAGGGTAGGTCTAGCCTAGGGTTCCTCATCTCTATCAGCTTGGCAGGCAGAAAGACAGGTCCACTGAAAGTGTTAAGGGTCATCTGTGGTGGGTGTGCTCAGGGCCCTGGACAAGCTGAGGCCGGGAATGGTGGAAGTGCCTTTATTTGGGTTCCAGCTCTGTGGTCACATCCATGGTTACTTAGGCATTGACAGGAAGATGTCACACGTCTCCTCCCTGTTCTCAGGAAAATACGTAAGCTTCATCACAGTTCCACTTCTGGCATTTTTCCGTATCCACGTTGATCAGAACCATGTTTTAATTTTTATGTTTTTCCAGTACCATGCTCTTTGTCTTGTTTTGAATTGATTTCTTGAAGGCAGCCGGGAGGATGTACTTAGGGATGAAATTCCTTCCTGAACTGTGCACATTGGTTCTTGTGGCACGTCATCATGACAACACCTCATTCTCCCTCAGGGTTTTCCGGGTTCAGAATGGCTCCTGCCTGGGAGCACCTCGGACCCTCAGCCTGCTGCCCGTGCAAGCCGTGTGGGGAACTGGGTGCAACCGTGGCAGGTCACTAAACTGATTCTGTCAGCATCCATCCTTCTATGTCTCGGCTTCCTGTGCATTCTTTGATGGACTATGTCTAAAATTCTTTCTTTCCCATTTCCTCATTGTCTTCAACCCAAGATACAAGTTTCTAGCCAGTGGATATTAGAGGCCCCCTTGGGAGCTAGTTTCCCTGTGAGCTAGCAGGCTTGGGCTTTGATTAGGGAAGTGGTATTATGTGTCTGCACATAGGCAGGAGGGGATGGAAGCCAGAACAGCATGGATGAAGTTCCAGGGAAAGAGACTCAGGTCAAACTGCTGCCTCCTATCAGATTTTTCTTTTTTTAACCTAAAAGATTTTTAAAAGGCTGGTTCTGTTCTTTCCCTGTGCATAGCAGGGAAGGAAACACACCAGTGTCTTTGTGTTCCTTGTCTTTGTGGCACCTGAAAGAGGTCCAAACCCAGTGGGCTCCTTGTGTCTCTGCTCCTCTGAGGGCAGGGGGCCTGATGCAATGAGCCCCCGGGGCCAGGAAAGCCTGACCCTTGCTTGCCTTGCTTTACCTCTCCTGGGGTGCTTTCATGTCCTGGACTCTGTTTCCAGGAGCCAGCTAGAGCCAGCCAGATCCTCCGCTTTGCTGGGCCCAGGGTATTTCCGTAAGCCAGCTGGAGGCTTCTGGCCAGGCTCCCTCAGTAGAGGACTGATGACCAGCCTCGCAGTGGGGCTCTGTTTGTTAATTTATGCCATTTTCCTACTTTTTATGCTTCAGTTCCTGTACATTTGAACAATGAAATTAAAACGGCCCATTTCGAGCACATTAAACGGCTTTGTTCTCCCACTTTGGCACTGAGCCTCACATGGAATTGTTTAAAAGGAAAGCGCTCAGCTTGGGAGCATGGTGGAATTTAAGGTTTCCTGTCTGTCATTCAAGGTTGCACTGCTACCTGCCAGGCTCTGGGTGATGCAGGGTTCTTCTGGGGTGCGTTCTGGCATCGTGTACAGTCCTGGGAGCCAGCCGGGCTTCCCTGCACCCGTAGCCCGAGTGTGCAGATCTGGCCTCTGGGGTCCCCACCAGAGCTGGCTTTGCTGTGTTGGGGTGGTAGCCCCTGCCAGGAGATCCTGAGTGTCCTGCTCCTGTACTTGAGGAAAAGGTTATTGACTTTATGAGCTTTATCCCTTATTCCTTCCCCTTACCTTTTGTATTTTCTTCCTTTTAAAATTTTTTCTGGCTTACATGTCTTATCTGCCGTCTTCTCTTTCTCTTACACTCTTCTCCTGTAGTTAATACTTCTGTGCCTTCTTTTGGTATAATCTTTTGTTGTTGTTGTTGTTGTTAACTTTTAAATTATGGATAGTTTAAACATCCACAAAATACCCACATTCAATGGTTAACCCACTCTGGGGTCATCTATACCTGTGTACCCCACTAACTTTCTGGGTGAAACATTTTGAAGCAATTATCAGGCATCATTTTATCTTTCAGTAGTTCAGTGTGCATCTCTTAAAGAGAAAGAGTCTTGCTTTCCCTTTTTTAGATGAAAGAATCTCAAGGAACACCCTAAAATTTTGATTCTTCAGTGACCCTTTATGGTCATTAAAAGCATTTCTCAGAGTGCTGTATACAATTGTTTAAGAATGATTTTATGTTATTTCCCTTAATATATTCTATTTTATGGCAAGTGATTTTAGTATTCCATTCATGATAACTAATGCTAGGCAAACAAAGCAAATGAATTTTGAAATTAAAATATTAGGTAAATATAGTATAGGAGTTAGAGATATAGCATACGTGTCAGAAAACTGTAAGCCAAGGTTTGAATCAGGCCCCCTGACTCCATTTTGTAAATAGAGTTTTACTGGAACACGTTTATTTACGCATTGTCCACGGCTGCTTTACTGCTGCACTGGCAGAGTTGCAGATAGGGATTGTTTGGCCTACAGAGATGAAACTGTTTGCTCTCCGGCCAGCCCACCGCATAGCATGTACATGAACGGCACACAAACGACTGAGGTTTGGAAACTTGCGGTCAGACCCAGCCTCTAGCTTTGTAGCTGAGGTGGCTGAGGCCGGGGCAGGGTAGAAGTTGCCCCTGGTCACTCAGCCAGTGGACGGGGTGAGAAGCTGTAGATCCTGCAGCATAGCTCTCTCAGTTACCACCTCTGGACTTCCCCACCATAATACTGTGCCTCTTGCTTTGTGCTAACATCTCTGAAGTATTTCGGATAGAGCTTAACAACTATTCTAAAGCAGAAATAATTCATAGTTTTTAGTAATTTCACACAGAATGCTCCATGTTAAGTATCTGTTGCCAACCCCTTAAATTATTAGATAGAAAAGTAATTTTAAAGGAATAAGGAATGTATTTGTGAAGTTGAATGATTTATCACCAAATAGAATATGCTGAGAGTCTCACAGAATGCTGAGCTGATTGTACGCAGTGGTATCAATTCCACTCTAGCCTGCCTGGTGGGTATCCAGCTGGGAGGAAGTATCAAAGTAAAATAAAATGCAAACCGTCTCTAGCATGCGTGTGTGATTTTCTCATTTCACTAGCCATCCTGCCATAATCGGCAGAGTAGGTGCAGTGCTGCGCGGAGAACTCTTGTTGGGTATTTTCTTTCACATAACTCAGTTGCTTAAAATGGAATAGCCATGAGATTGTACTGACCCATAGATTTTTCTCAGATGTCTCTGTTTCCCCCCGATTTTAGACACACACTTGAGGAAAAGGGGAGCTTTTTGGGTTGTGATTTTGAGATAACTTTTTGTCTTTATACAGCTCATAATAATTATGTATCTTGTGTAAAACATGGTGGGTTAAAATGATTCTGTGGTTTACTGAGACTTGTACTGTTCAGTTCAGTATCCGCTTAGCCACATTCAACTGTGGAGCCCTTGAAGTGTGGCTGCTCTGAGTGCAAATGTCCTCTAAAAATGAAAAATAAGCACTGAGTTTTGAAGAGATAGTGCAACAAACAAATTATAAAAAATAGTTCATAACTTTAAAATACTGATTACATGCTCAAGTAGAGGTATTTCAGATATATTTGATTAAACCAAATATATTATTGGAATTAGTTCCACCTGTTTCTTTTTAACTTTCTAATACGGTTTTCAGAATTCTTAAAGTTATAGGTGTACTTTGTGTTATATTTACTTTGGAAGGAGCAAGATGAGAGTAACTAAGGAAAATTTTCACAAGGTGAGAATGAGGCAACTTGACTTGTTTGATGCTGAAGAATATTGCAGTGATGTTTGAAGTTAGCATAACAAAAGATGTACCATTGCTAAGATTCATAGACTGATGGAAGGAAGCTTGTAGCTGAGATTCCAGCTCTTAGCGTTTGTGCCCAGAAGATACAAAGGTGGCTTCAAATCACTTGGGGGAAGTGTATGATTATTAAGTCAGTAGCCTCAAACTTACTATTTGGTAAGAAGATTTTGAGTTTGAGTCTTGTTATATATTTTGCCCCCAAATAGATTCCAGGTAGAGTAAGAACATAAATGAAAAAGCAAAACATTTGAAAAGAACTGTAACATCATGTAATCCAAGGTATATTGAATTTCCAGAATGAAAACAGTAGAATAAATGGTAAAAGAAATACTTGAATAGACAAGAGAAAAAAATCAAGTTCCATTCCTTACGATAAATCTGATAAAATTAGAAGTTCTATGTATCAGGTGTAAGAACAAGAAAAACAGTTCAATAGTTCCTGATACCTTGAAGGAGTGAGATGTAGGAATATGACATCTGATAAATTTTGGAGCTTTCTAAATTTCCACGGGCTTATTCTTGTCGGTCTTTTGTGCATTAATAGGGTTTGACAAATTAAACTTCTGGACACCTGTTTAAATTTGAACTTCAGATGAACAACAAATAATTTTTAGTATAAACATATGTCAATCAGTGCTTTCCTAAAAATCTTGTTTATTGGAAGTTAAAATTTAATTGGATGTCCTATGTTTTTTTCCTGCCACCTCAAGGTCTGGAAATTCCAGGGCTCATTATACAGAAGGAAAAGGAAGGAGCAGGAGTTGAGTAATTACGTGATAGCACCTGCTGGAGAAAGGACCTAGCGTCCGGCTGTCCCAAGAAACAGGGCTTTAAACCAGTCGCCACCTTTGAGCCCTGAACCTCACTGCTGGCTTCTGTAATATGGGACATTCTGTGTCCTAGGCTGTCCAGGAGTTTGCAAGATCAGTTGGTTCTCCCAACAGATGAGAAGAATCCATCCCTAAATCCCAGTTGCTCTCTCTCCTTCATGGATGTATTAATCTTGTTTGTTTAGAACCTTTCTCATACCTTATGCTGTGAGCTTATTTGCTCACTCTGTTTCCTTACTGTCTTCTAGTGTTGTTTCAAGAAGAGTAGAAAAGTGTGTTTCCTATGGTGAATAGAAAAGCAGCCTTAATGAGGATACATATTCTAGTTATCTAGTTAATACATGATTCATGTTTATTGAAAAATGGAAAAGCTGGAAACTGGTGACAGTAAACATAGGTAAGAATACCATATGTTCCAGGAGAGATCTAGTTTATGACTGATGTCCTAGTAGTTATTAATAGTTATTAGCTTTAGTTATATTTCGGTGTCTTTCCTCTTCCTCCAACTTTGCTCTCCTAAGCTTCTCTGTTTTGGTAAGAAATCATTTGGTCCTGATAGACCTAGGGGAGGGTAAGGTGTTAGGTTCAGAGAGTGAGCTCAGGAAACAACTGGCTTTCCAGGGAACTGGCAGCTGACACCTGTGGAAGGCCTCTCATCTGTTTTGGGTGCCGTAATGGTTATTTCTTTGTGTCAGTTTGACTTACCACAGGGTGCCCAGATTAAGTATTATTTCTGGGTGTCTCTGTGAGTGTTCGTGGGTGATATTAGTATTTGAACCAGTGCACACAGTAATTATCTTCCTCAAATTAAGTGGGTATCATCTAGTCTTTTGAAGGCCTGCATAGAGCAAAAAGCTGAGTAAAGATAAATTCGTTCCTTTTTTTTTCTGTGTGATTGTTTAAGCCAAGACATCTCATATCATCTTCTCTAATTCTTGGACTGAGATGTCTTCCACTGGCTCTCCTGGTCCCCGGGTCTTCAGACTTAGTCTTAATTGCAACACCAGCTTTCCTGGTTCTCTACCTTAGAGACTGCAGACTGTGGGTCTTCTCAGCCTCCTTAACCATGTGAACCAACTGCTCATTGTCTGTCTATCTGTCTGTCTTTGAAGATTTTGAATGAGTGTGGGTGGGTCAGGGAAACAAACCAGCTTTGCTTCCCTGGGGAAACCTGACTAATATGGGTGCTACTCCTGTGTGAATAGACAATGAGGATAATCAGAGTTTGAGAAAGCAACCAATGTGGGAAAACTCATACAACTAGAAAAAAGGAGAAATGGAAAACAAGAAAACATTTTAACATTTTAAAACATTTTAAAAACCTGAAATAAAAACCTCAAATATTCTCAAACCTGAAAATATTCTCTATTTTTCAGGTGAAAAAAAAGTAGGAAGATTAAAAACTAAAGAAAAAAAACCCTTGAAATGTGAGAGCCAAAATAAAAAATTCCTTAAATAGTTTGAAAGATAAAATTACAGACATTGCCCCACGAGAGAATAAAACAGTGAAGACATGGAATCAGGTAAGGGAATAGGCAGCCAAGACTTTAGTGTGGTTGTCTGATACCTCCTTAGTGAAAAGAGCAGAGGGGAGGAGTTTCATCAGATCTCAAAGTCAGTTTTCCAGAACTGAAGATGGACTCTCAAGACGGATAGGGCTCATCTGGCATAGTGGGGTTTGCGGTGTGTGGAGAATCCATACTTAGGTATATAGTAGTGAGGTTCAGAACACCAGGGATAGACAGACAAAGGAAAGAAAGACAAAGGAAACCCATTTCAACAGTATAGTGTTTTCAACAGTATAGTAGCATCTAGGAGACGGGCATCTGCCCATCTAGACTCTACACCATCACAAACTCAGTCAAGAGAGCAAGGATAGAGTACTGAGCCAACCAGAGCATAGGCAACAGGTCCTTTATTGATTTATTTATTGGTACTGGGAATCTAACCCAGGGGCGATCTACCACCGAGCTACATCTGCAGCCTTTCCCTACCTTTCTAAATTTTGTGATAGGGTCTCCCTAAGCCAGACGGGACTCGAACTTGCAGTCCCTAAGTACTAGGCATACAGGTGTGTGTCACTGTACCTGGCTTTCTTTTTATTCTTCATCGGAGAAGGACATTGGATCTGAGATACAGAGAATCTAGCATAGGACGCAGGAAGACCTTCAGATGACAGGTGGGCAGTGGACTTCTTCAGGCTACAGCAGTAGGAGAAGGGAGCCAGGGTGAGGTGTTGACAAACAAGGAGATGGAGCTGGAAGAGCATTTGCTATACTTGAGCAAAGACACAGGTTTTTGATAGATTTGTTACAGAAGAATTAGTGATAGGAATGTGTATGGTTCGCAAGTGAATATATAAGGCAGCTTTGAATAATAAGAAAAACGAAGTTGAGCGAAGAAATATAATCATGACTTATTCTTTTATTTTATTTTATTTTATTTTAAAGAGAGTAAAACTAAACATAACAAAACATAACAAAGCAGATCCGAAGAAAACAATGTAAGTGACACAGATTTCAAAGCAAGACAACAGGAGATCAACAGTGGCTGCCATAATGTCTCTTATTTTCTTCTAAATAGTTGTCTATATCTTCACACAATGAATTCACACAAAACAAAATAGTATTAGACTGATCAGAACAGAGTGATGAAGGCATTTTTTAGAGTGGTTTTATTTTGTTTTATTTAATTTCAACATACATGAAGGTTTGGACAGCTACTTTGAAGAACACTAGAGATATTATGTTAGCCATTATTGATTTTCCTATTGTCTGGTTATGACTTATTCTTTAGCTTAATAAACAACTTTTTCATGGGCAATGTTTACATAACTGGGTGTTTTAAAAATTGTGACTGATGGAAAGATGGAGAGAGGTGAAGCAAGGGATTATAGTAAGAGCTAAGTTCGTTTACCACAACAAATAATTAATAATGTAGTGGCTAGTGTATTTATATTTTTCTGTTGTTGATATGTTGCAATACACAGTCAAATAGCAAGGGAAAGAGATTAGAGTTGCAAGTGGTTGCCTCTGAGGCTGGAATGGGGTGGCTGTGAAACACACAAGGCGGGTCAGAAAACATGGAGGTGGAGCATGACCTCTTGGTTACACAACGTCATTATGCCACATAAAACACAGGATTCTCAGTTATATTTGAATTTCAAATATACAGTGACTATTTCAAAAGCAGGAATACGCTCATGCTGTATTTGTGATGTACATACATTAAAATATGTTTGTGCTTCATGTTAAATTCAAATATAACTCAGCATCCACTCTTGCTTAGTCCCTGTTATGGGTATGTATTTTCTTGATAAAAATAAATAGAATCTGTAGTAATGTATACATGAAAAGGTTGAAGATGATATACCTGACCTGGCTGTGGGTACTTTGAGCTGTATCACTGGGAAAGGGGAGGGGCATTAATTTCTCCTTTGAATTTTTGTATTTCAAGTGTTTTGTTGCAAGCACAAGTTAATTTCAGGAGTAAAGAAAGAGCTGTAGATACTCCAGGCCATGACATTGCTGACTGGTGACCCATGGGTGAGGCCCACTGTGGGTGTCAGGAAGGGGCTGCTCTGTTGGTGCTGGGAAGTCAGGTCAGAGACATTTAACCTGGGGAAGTTTTGAGCTGAGATTCAGAAGATTACTACAGACTTTATGTCCCGGGAGGAAGGAAGGTCTCGTTACTATTGGTGTTTCACAATTGGGATGATTCTCCTGTCCCTTGTGCTTGTTCTACTGAGGTATAGCAAGTGGCCTTGGGAACCAAAACAGTGAAACCCTGTGATTACCCAGCACCGAGAGAGCCAAACTATTGCTAAGCTCTAAAGCAGCCATGTTGCTCTAGATTACACCAATTCTGTTGGGGGCTTGGGCTCTGATAATGAAGATAAATACACGAGCTGCAGGGTCATTAACCCTGGCTGCTGAAATAAGGAGCCACCAATTTCAGGTGCTTATCATAATATAGATTCTGTCTTGCAGTCATCTGATGTGGTTCCCTTTTATGGAGTAAAAATCACTTGGGCACCTAGGTTCTTCTCATCTGGAGACACTGCTGTTCCCTTGGGACTTCTTAGACCCTTTGACTTACCTCATCCTGCCAGTCAGCTGTGAACAAAGCCACTAGAGACAGGCTAGAAGATTGTGTCGGAGGACCTAAGGACATTGTTTCTGCTCCAGTTCATGGGTCAGAGCCTGGTCATGTGGACCCAATTTCTTTGCAGGGGGTGCTGGGAAATGTAGTCTTCCTGAGAGCCTAGGAAGAGCAAGGCTTTTGGAAGGAGAATAGGCAGACACTGCCACAAGAGCTAAAAGTATGTCAAGTGCTCCCTGTTCACATGTCAGCAGACCAAGGTGTTTACATGTTTAGGCTCACTAAATCTGAGAGGCCTGTGCTAAGGTCTCCATCTTCCTCTAAGCAAAACTTAGAGATATAACCACTGGCCGGGGTCATAGGCTCACCAGTGGTAGAGTTGGCCTTGCCCATGCTGTGGCACCACTCTGTCCTTGGCTGTCCTCTACTTATACTTTAATCATTTATTTAAATAGAGCATCATCAGCAAATTTAAGGCCAAGCTGGAGATACATCTGGGGCTGTTCTGTTGTAGCAGTGTTTTCTCCTCTTCTGTCTGAGACTTGGACAATGCATTTCTTTCTCCTGCTTAAACCCACCATGAGCCTTCCTGGATGACAGGAAGTTGGTGTAGGGCCCCTGGTGGCAGTCTTCCAGGCTAGGTGAGAGTAGTAACGGGCATTGTCTGTGTTTTCTGGGGAATGTCACAGGCTGTGCATGTTCCACCTTGTGGGAGTGGGCTATGGAGCATGGTCAGTGGTCAGAGGAAGGTGCTGATGGCATGAAAGGAGGTGACAAATCTCTTGTCTCTGTAGCTTCATCATAGGAGCTATGAATCGGCGTCACTTGACAGAAAGCATTTCCACTAGATTACTTTGGTTTAGCCATCCTGGGTGCATCTGTCTTCATGACATCCGTTATTGGAAAAAGTGATCTATAGCCCAGCTGGCTGAGTGACTGCCGTGGTGTGAATCCCGCCTCTCACGTTCCTCTCACTGAGCTCCAGTGTTCTGCGGCTGGTGTGGTGCGGGAGGTAGAGTTTCTTTTCTTTCTTTTCCTTTCTTTTTTTCTTCTCTGTCTCTCTTTTGTGGTCTTTTTGAAACAAGGTCTCACTGTGCAGTTCAGGCTGGCCTTGGGCTCACTTGGAACGATCCTTCTCCCTCAGTCTCCTGAGTGTTGGGATTACCGGAGTGTGCCACCACACCCAGCGAGGTGGCAGTTTCTGAGTGGCCTCTGCCTTGGCCCTGGGAGAGCCTGCAGTTCTGAATAGGTGGCCGGGAGCCATCTTTCCTCCATCCCCCGTGCCTGCAGGTAGTTTGCGCCTGGGTCTAGTCCCTGTGTGACCTTACTGATTCCAGGCCTGTGGCTCAAGTGACTCTGCTCTTAGCTGAGTGTGACCAGTGGCTTCTCCTTGCTTCTTTCATTTTGAACAGGCCTATCCAGGTGTGTCCAGTGCTGGCCTGCACCGCTGACCCTTTCTTGTTGTAGAGAATCACTGTGTAGGTAGTAATTTGAAAGTTTTCCCTCCCAGCTATCTCAAAATATTTGGTGAGGAGAATGAGGTAGGGAGGCTTTAGTTTAGATGTAGTTTACCACCTCGTACTAAAGGTTCCCACCATTTTAGAAGATTTTAAGATAAGGATTGAAGTAATGAGACACTGAGGATACATAGCAAGACTGGAAAATAATTTGGGCCTTTAGAAGAAGGTTTTTCTTTCTTTCTTTTTTTAAAAATAAGGTCATGGGTCCATCCTGCATCCCCTTCTTTCCTGTCTCTTTATTTGTACTTGGTGACCTTGCTACAGATGAAAGGTCTGATAGGGGTTGAAACTCATGGGATATGGGAAAACTTTCCAGGGAACTGTTAACTAATGGAAATAGGGGTCAAAAGTAATTATTCCTCTATCTGTTCTGTGCTGAGTGAGGCTGAAAGGAGTTCACCCATTAAATTACATTTTCAGAGTTCTATTCCAATGTATATTCTTTCACAACTTTATTTAAAGGAAGCATAATGTGAAAGCCTTTTAACCCTGACGGAAGAAAGGCAGGAGCCCTAGTCAGTAAGGGTAGAATCTCTCATCTTGCTGTCTGTCCCAAGAACAAAGGTTTTTAAAAGCCTGGATTCAAGCAGTTCCTTTGGATAACATTAGTGGAACATAACCTTAATAGACTCCCGTGGAGGTGTTCTAAAGTATGCTCTCTAAACATCTTTGATCTTAAACTTTTTGTCATTTTGCTGTGTAAATTTTCTGTGTTCTTTTTGCCTTTATCACACAATTGAATATCTAAGCAGTTTGTTTAAAAATCACAATCCCTTTAGAGGTGAATGTTGCACATGTATCTCTTTATAAGAATTTCTGATCACTGGCCTTGAGATGGGTTTACCATTTATCGAGCACCTACTGTGTGCTAGGTACTATTCTAGCCTGTAGGATCCCTGAGGAAATGGAAGAGAAGTTCTGTGCCCTGGCAGGGCTTATGTTCTGGTGGGAGAGACAGACAATAAAGATAATAGGTAAGAAAATTAGAACAAGTTTGCTAGAAATTGAGAAAAATAGAAAAAGTAGCTCTGGGGGAATGTAGTATCCCAAAGGGATGCCTCCAGGCCAGCTAGTCAGCTGTCAGCGTTCCACCATGTAAAAGCAGGTCTGGAGATACGAACTTACTAGGGTTTTGTTTCATTTTGATTTTTCGCTGATGCTGGGGATTGAACCTCAGGCTTTTCACATGCTCAAGAAAGTGTGCTACTACTGAGCTCCAGTTCCAGCCCACCTTCTGTGGCTTTTGGACAATGCAGTGGCCTTCATATTTTAATTATCCCAGAAGGTTAATTAAACAGTTATTTCTTAGCTAGTATACTTCTTTGCAGGAAAATTAACAAATGTAGTTTAGATATTTATATCTCATGGTATAATGCAACTCATATTAACCAAAAGAAAAAGTTCTTTTTTATTTAAATCTGGGATTATAATAACCTGGTAAGGACACTAGATTTCTGGAATTTGCTCATCTGTCAGACACAGATTGATTGCTGAAGGAGCAGACGAGGTAGTGGATGTGAGAAGTCTTTGTGAAATGCAACTCGTCATATCCAAGAGGGAGACACTGAAGTTTTCAAGGAAATTCATGCAAGTCCTTGGGGGAGAATTTAGCTCACCATTTGGAAGTAAAAGGCATGGGCCTTCTATCCATGCTTCCCGTTGCCTGCCCATTCCCTTAAGGGCCCACCATCCAGGCTTACCCTCCAGGCTTCTCTGCCTATGCTGAGTCTCTGAGTTGGGCCAGGGAATAAGGTAGTGGGTACCACTTTCTCTTGGTAGCTCATAGATGCCTGGTGGGCTGTGTCTTGAGTGGGACCTGGGCTAATTTTTAATGGAAGGATATTGTAGAGAACTGGCTATGTATGCCAGGTAATGCACTAAATGTTATTCAGTTTTTAGCATGAATAATACACATACAAATCAGGTGTCAAAAATACGGAAAGGAAAATAGTTTATCTCCCAACTCTATTTTCCATTTGCTCAGTCCCTACACTCCACCTGTTTACTACCAAATAGGTGATCAATTGACATTATTTTGCCCTCTTGACATGTGAATGCATGCATGCACACTCCTTTACTAGCATGTTCTCTTTCTCCACTTTGGTTTTTACATGATAACATACTGTGCACCTTGCTGTTAGCCCTGCTTTTTTCCATTTAAGAACATTGTGTTATTCAGCTTTCTATCACGGAAATGGCAGACCTGCGATGGACAATTTAAAGGAGGTTCATGATTCCAGAGGTTTCAGTCCATGGCTGCTTGGCCATGTTGCTTTGACCTCGTGACACTGTACATCACGGTGGGACCACATGAGAAGGCTGCCCGTCTCATGGCAGCTGGGAAGCAGACAGAGAGGAAGGAGGTGTCTTCCCACTACTTCTTTGAAGGTATGACATTCCAAATGGCCCATTTCCTTCTACTAAGCCTCACATCCTGAAGGTTCGGTCACCTTCCGGTAATGCTATGGCCTTGGGATCAGCCCTTCATTACACTGGCCTTTGTAGGACACTTTTACATAGTAGCAAGTAATAGCACCTTTTGGAAGCGTTCCACTTTCAGAGCATGGATACTTCCTTGGTTCCTTTCCCGGCTTCATGGTGTAGGGCATTGTATGAATAGTCATTACACTTTTGACTGGGGCTCCTTCAAAGACCCATCTTGTGCAGTTATTCACAGTGTCTCCATGCATACATGGCACATATGTCATTTCACTTGTGGACACTGAATTCTGGATAAATTCCTAGAAGTGGAATTGCAGACATAAAAGCTCTATGTTTTGATAATTTTGATAGATCCTACATCGTTGACCCTCAGTAGGTTTGCAAACCTTGCCACCCTGCCAACCATTTATGATAATATATGTTTCCTCAAAGTCTTGCCAGTATATGTGTTGGTAACTTTTGAGTTCCTGTGTCCCTTTGAGGGTGCTTGCTTCTTTTTGGTGTCCTCCTGGAAGATCAGGCTCCTGGCCTCTTGGGATATTACCTTGCATGACACCACAACCTGCTCTGTGCTACATGTGTCCCTGACATTTGTCTGCAGAACTCAGTTAAACTCATGCATTTTTTAAAGGAGCTGAACACTTTCCTCCTACTATCTAGGTGTTCCTAATTGCTGTCTTAGTTGACAATGACTCAATAGTTTTAATTTTCTCTGTCATTAGCTTCTTTACCAAAATAGAAAGTTATCTATGAATTAATGCCTAATTGGCAAAAGGGTAACTGTCATTTAAAGATACTTAGGAATTGCTGAATAAAAAATACATTTATACAATGTAATTTATTTCATTCGTTCCTTAGGATTTTTGTTGTTGTTATTTTGTTCTGTTTTTCGATACTGGAGATTGAACCTAGAGCATTCTCACTGAACTGTGTCCCTATAATTGCCAGTCTTTGGAGGTGTCGAGTGTCAGTTCCAGGGCCTCTTCAATGGCAGGCAATGCAGCAATTTTTTTTTTCTTTTTTGATATAGGGTCTGGCTGTGTAGTTCAGGCTGGTGTTGAACTTGTGGTGATTTTCCTGCCTCAGCCTCCCAAGTGGTGGGATTACAGGTGTGTGCCGCTGCACCTGGCTTAGCAATTTCTTTTCTTGAGATAGAGTCTCACTTAGTTGCCAAGTTGCCTATGCAGGGCTTGAATTTGCAGTCCTCTTCCCTCAGCTTCCTAGAGTGCTGGAATTACAGATATGCCTTACTGTGCCTCACTTTTTCTATTGGTTTTTATGGTTAATTTTTGAAGTATTGAATTTATTAAAGGAAGAAGAGAAAGGTATACAGCAAAGCAAAGGTACAGTCAAATCAGATGTGTTTATTCAGTGGTGAGGCTACAGAGAAGGCTACAGAAATGGTAACTTCCCCTTTCTTTCTCTTGTCAAGAAATGCCTGCACAGCTTGAGGAACCATTACTTTAGACTCAGGGTGTGGAAACAAATCCTCATCAATAGACCCGAGACAGAGTAGCTTAGAGTTGAGTGTCTGTCCTATAATAGATGGTTGTGGAGGTTAGACAGGCTCCAATGTCGCTTCCATTTCTTGTTTCTGGAGCAGGAGTGGGGGGACCTGGGCCTCCCAGAATATACAGTGAGGAGCATGGCGGGCGCCTTGGCGTAGGGGTCCCTCCAGGATTCCTGTTTCCCCTCCATGTATGTTAGCTCTGTGCGTTCGTGGTTCTCCCCGTGACTATCTGAGAGCCTGATGTGGGCTCCTGAGTTGCTAGTCCAAGGTCAGACTGTCCACTCTTAACTGTTTGTGGTGAACTCTCCTGATCCCTTTCTTCAGTGACTGGGAACAGTGCGCAGAGGTAACCAGTGCTCCCACACATGGTTCTTTGCCACTGAAACTGGGTCAAATTTTCTTTCTTTAAGAAAATGCCCAGGTTGTTGACTGCCTGAGAGTCTTAATTTTCATCCCCATTTGAAAGATCGTCAATGGATTAATTTAAATAGAGATATAAAACATTTTTTCTTCAGACCCTCTATTCTTATTTAATCAGCATATTTCTGTTATGTCAGTGCAGCCATTTATCAGCATAGTTTGGGCCATTAGAGGGCTCCCTTCCTGCCCCAAACCCAGAGCATCACGATACAGGAACGGTGTTCCCTTGATCTTGCTCCTTGGGTACAGTTCATTGTCTTCTAATGGAGGGCTCCTTGTCTCCATTAAAGTTTGTCCAAGGAAGGCAACAGCGTTCCCTTTTTCTTCTGCAATCCTCACCCAAGGATGGTGCCTATACCGTGTGAGGGATGTTGGCTGAATTAAGAAATCCCTGGGACTTGTTGCCTTCAGTTTCCCTGCCGTAGAGATCGTATCTGCCACTTTTATGTTAACTAATCTGTGATAAGGTACCATACAGTTGTTAGGCTCTCTACTACCCTAATGGGAAGAGCTAAGTGTTGGGACTCATGAGGCTCTGACAGTGACATGAAGACAGCAAAAGTAAAGTTGGGATCCAGTAAGATTTACTTTTTTGATGTCTCCGTGGATTTCCAGGGTAAGAGGAAAGTTTCTGGCCTTGACGTCTCTGGCCTTGGGTCCCTGTCCAACACGTGAAGCTGACAGAGCCCTTTCTATAGGGAAATGCCTGGAGAAAGGGTGGTAGGAGTTGGTTGGATGGCTAGTTCACCACGGGCCCAGTGTTGCCATGCTGGGTTGCTCTGTGTCTTGGCACTTGTTTTAGTCAGTTCTTCATTGCTGTAACAAAATACCTGAGCCAGGCTAACTTTTGAAGAAAGTGGCTTATTTTATTCACGGTTTTGGAGGCTGATAGTGCAAGCAGTATCATACAGGCTCTGGGGAACTCTTCTTTTGGCTGCATCACCTTATGGCAGATGGGAAATGTTACGGTTGATACATTGTATCAATTTGAGTAGTTTAGAAGTTTAACTGAGAGACTGAGCAGCAAGCCAGAGTTCTTACTTTGTAAATATCCTCCTCCTCTGAAAGAAGAGGGCAAGGAGATTTTGTCAGTGCTACACCTATACTGGAGGGGGTTGGCCTGTGTACAATATAAAGGAGGAAAAGAGGTTTGCTTTTCTTTCCTTTTGTTCTGGCTGCTTTTGCTGGCTGCTGCCTTGAAGTGTTGCCCCTGTGCCATGTCACCCTGCCTTTGAGTCAGCTGCTTATGGACTAAAACCTCCAAAAACTGTAAGCTAAGTAAACCCTTTCTTCCTTAATTTTTGGTGTCAGGCGTTTTGTCTCAGCAACAAGAGAAAAATAACCAAGACAGGAATAGTGGGAGCACATGCAGAACAAACACAGATATGATATCACCAGACAGGAAGTCAGAGGTTCCAAAGGCCAAGGATAATCTTTTATAACAACTTTTCTCTTGGGAACTACCAAGGTGTTACAAAAGAATGACCTTAATTTCTTCTAAGGGTAGAGCCCTCAATGACCTCTGCATTTCCCGTGAGGCCCCATCTCTTAAAAACTACACAAACTACTTGGCCACACTGAGGATTAACTTCCCAACACATGGACACTTTGAGGAGAAACTTCATCCAAACCTTAGCAACAGTTTAGTTAGAAACATTGTGATGAAGATGTTTAGCAATTTTCTGGGATTTCTGGGCTCTGGAGGTCAGGCCTAGTTGAAATGGGGCCTTCAGCCTATCTTGCGATAACTCATAAGACCTAAGACACCTACTAGAGGGACAAAGCCAGTAGAAGCAGCCTGTGGCTAAGGTAATTTGTTCTTTAGACCCGTTGCTCACCATGCCTTGAGATCTAGCATTTATATTTTGGTGACTGTGTGTCCATGTGCTTGTTTATTAATATTTTACCTAGGTTAGTGAACACACACAGGGGCTCTAAAGCCCTTTGCATCATGGGAAGAACCTGGTTAATGCACGGTGAGCTGTCATCAAAGATACGAAGGCTAGGGGGATAGGCTGTATCTGCCATGGTCCTTGCCCTGGTGAGCCAGGGCTTTTTGCTGCGGGTTGTTTAGGGAACTACACATGGTGTCAGCATTGTGGCTGAAAAGGGGGTGTGGTTGATGCTCCCACTGATTTAAACAGCTTAGAGGTTTGTGCTGAGCGAGATGCCAGGGCACAAGGAGGCTCCCCTCACCCGCCTGGGCAGCTGTGACATATCCAAGCAAGTGTGATACATCCAAGTTCCAGCCAGTGTCCGGAGGTGACAGCACAAGATTAGAATACTGCACTGGTGCTTTGTGTCTTGTAATACTGAAATTCGGGTAAAGCGGCAGGGCTAGATGTGGTCTCTGTGGTTCTCATCGTTTAGTGCTCAGAAACTGACATCCGCAGGGGTTGGAGCTCAGCCCCTAAGGCCTTAGTCTGACGGGAGTGTCCAAGAAGCCTGAGGAGGGAAGGCACTTACAAATGAAACACAAAATCAAACACTAACACCTGAAATGCTCCAAAATCTGAAATTTTTGATGCCAGCAGACACCACAAGTGGAGAATCCCACATCAGGAAAGTTTGTTTCTTGTACAAAAAAAATTTTTTTTGGTACCGGGGATCGAACTCAGGACCTTGCACTTGCCAGCAGGCACTGATGCCTCTGAGCTAAATCCCCAGCCCTTCTTATACAAAATTATTAAAAGTATTGTATATAATTCTCTTATTTGTATGTATAAGGTGTGTGTGAAATACATGAATCTGGTGTTTCGAGTTGGATCTCATGCCTACAATATCTCATTATGTGTATGCAAATATGCCCAATTCTGAAAAACAAAAATCTCAAATCCAAAACACTTGGATAAGTGATACTCAAACTGTGCCTCAGAGGAGGATCATGGCCTCTTCCAAGCATCAGACAGCTGCGATGTGACTGTAGACTTGTCGTGTCCCTTGCAATTGTCACTGTCTTCCTTGAGCTGCTGCTGGCTCCTCAGCAGAGCAGCCACAGGAAGCCAGAGCCGCCTTATCTCCATCCCGGCGTCTTCCTTCCCCAGATTTACTAAGGTATAATTGACAAAGTTTGAATATACTTATAGTATATGATGTGATTCTTTCACTGATATATGTATAGATTGTGAAATTCTTGAATCAGGCTAATTATATCCGTCACTTCATAGGCGTACTGTTTTTTTTTGTGTGTGTATTCAAACATTTAAGATTTATTCTCAGAAATATTCAAGTATACAATACAGTGTTGTTGTTGTTATTGTTATTGTTATTGTTATTATTATTATTATTATTATTATTATTTTGGTACCGGGGATTGAACTCATAACCTTGTGCTCGCAAGGCTGGTGTTTATGCTGCCAAGCTAAACCCCTAGCCCCAACAGTATTATTACTAAAGTCAGCACATGGTTCAGTAGGTTTTTAGGACATACTCATTGTAACTGAACCTTTATACCTTTTGACCAACATCTACTATTCCACACTACCCCATGAAGATACCCTAATGCATATGTGGGCTTGGGTTTTTGATTTTAGACTTGCCTTTTGTTTTGGCATATAATGTTTACATTCACTGAAGTTGTTAGGCTCTTATATATGGCACATTTTCATTCCATTTGTTTCCTCTTCCCCTCTTTACTCCTCACCTATGTTCCCTTAGACTCCTTCCCTATTGCAAAACATCTATCACCTTGTCTCCTTCTGTTCCTCTTTTATTAGTCTCTTTGTTCATACTTTGCCTTCCTCAAATGAAGAGATCCCATACAGTATTTAAACTTGTGTTTATTTCACTCAATGTTATATTTTCCATGTGTATCCAGATTTGTTATTCTTTATAGCTAAGTAGTATTCCATTATATGTAGATACCACATTTTCTTTCTCCAGTTGAGGATATATAGGCTGTGTCCAGAACTTAGCTATTATGAATTGTGATGCTGTACATATTGGCGTGCATGTATGGCCATAGTATGATAACATCAGAAATGAAAAGAAGTTCCTTGCTTCTGGATAGGCAGAACCAATACTGTCAGAGTTGGCCATACTCACAAAACTATTACGCCCATTTCTTGAAGTCCCCATCAAGGTACCAAAATCATACTTTATAGCTCTAGAGAAAACAGTCCTAAAATTCATGTTGAACCAGAAAAGTCTCAAGATAGCAAAAAGAATTTTAGGTAACAACAGCAAAGCAAGAGGCCTTATAATACCTGGCATCAAGCTGTACTGCAGAACAACAGGGATAAAAACCACAGCACTAGAACAAAGACAGCTATGCAGGTCTCTGGGACAGAATAGAGAGTACAGAAGCATCCACAGACACATTCAGCCATTTGATCTTTGATGAAGGGGCCAAAGGCATATCTTGGAGGAAAGCCTTTTTAACAAGTGGTGCTGGGAAAACTGGTTATCTGTTTGCAGAAGATTGAAACTGGACCCATACCTCTTACTGTAGGCTAAATTAAAATAAAAGTGGGTGAAAGAGCTAAATGTTAAAATAGAAACATTAAACCTATTGAAAGATAAAGTTAATAAAACACTTGAATACATAGGTGCAGAAAAGATTTTCTGACAACCTTGATTAGACAAGAAATAATGGCAAAATCAACAAATGGGATGCTGGTATACTAAAAAGCTTCTTGCAGCAAGAGAATCAGTTATTAGAATGAAGAGACAACCAGAAGAATGAGAAAAACTTTTTTTCTAGCTACTCCCCATAAAGAGGGCTAATACCTAGACTATAGTAAGAGCTCAAAAAATTTAAATCACCTAAAATTAAAGACCCAGTCAAGAAATGGACAAGAGAAGTAAATAGGCGCTTTACAGAGAGAGAATTACAAATGGGAAACAAATATATACAAAATGCTCAACATCTCTATTACAGAAATGCAAATTAAAACTCTGGAAAGAATGGCTATCATTAAGAAATCAAATAACAAATGCCAGTAAGGCTATGATGAAAAAATGGAATCCTTTTACATCATTGGTGGGAATGTAAACTAGTACTACCATTGTGAAAATCAGTATGGAGAGTCCTCAAAAAACTGAGGTTAGGAATTCCATGCAACTAGCTATCCCCCTTCTAGGAGTCATCCCCCAAGACTGTAAGGTTTGTCTTGTCTCTGCTGCTGGCAGGCATTGCCTGGAGGACAGACGAGGGCCAAGACAGCCTTATACTTTATCGTCTGTCACTCTTTAGGACAGGGCTTACACATGTAGCTCTGAGACCTGCTGGCTTGCAAGTGCTTGCTAGTGCTAGTGGATGTGAAATTTATTTCCTCTGGTCCCAGTTGACTAAAGAGAAATAATAGTGCGGGGAGGTGTTCATACATGTAAACAGACCCCGTTCAGTGGTGGAGCTTTCTGTTCTGAACCTAGTCCTCTTTTTTATTTAGAATAGCCTTTCCTGTATGAAATGATCATGAGAGTAGACAGTATATGTGCGTGCATGTACACATGTGCACGTTTTTTCTTAGACCTATTCCCTCTTCATTGTCCTTGCTTTGTTAAGTAAAAACTTGGCAATCAGTGGCCTCCCTTTCTTGAATCTCTGACCCTTTTAGTAGCGGTGTTCTCTGTTCCTGTGTGGCATACATGCACTTGTCTGTGAGTTTAGTTGTATGTGAGTGTATGGCTGGCATGGGACAAGGCAGAGACAGAAGAAAAAGAAGAAGTGTGATACCCACTCTACAGAGGCGACTTTGCAAATGGAGGAAGCAGGGTTCTGAGAGATGGATCTTTCTGTTGTCAACTCCCAGGCTTCTTAATATCAGTCTTCTTGGAATAATACACTTCTTCACATTTTGGTGATTATTAAAAATGTGTGTTTTGATGAATATTTCAAATTTATGTGTATTTGTTATGGTAGTAGACAAAAGCCTATATGTGTATGATTGTCGAAATAGCCTACTTTCCTTTAAAGTTTGCATGGGTAGATTGTCAGCCAATTGTTCCCCCAAGAGCATTAGGGGTGGGCTGTGAGCAGTAGAGTGCTAGCCTATAATTGAACTTCTGGATTAATATCAACATTTTAAACTAGTTAGGTAACAAAAAAGCATTTCAAAGAAAGCATAATGGCTTCTTGTACTCCAGCTGGAAGGCAGCACAGCGTAATTGTCTGGTTGGAAAAGCTTTTTAACATCAGTGATTTAACTGAACACATTTGAAGGAAACATAGAAATAATGCATTAACTATTTTGTTTTTGTCAAAAAGGAGTCCAGGTGGAAGATACTAGTATGCAGTCAGCACTAAAAACATTAAGGTAGTGAGAGACCAGGAAACCATCCATTAAACTATTATTTTTGTGAGCACCTGCTTGTGTGTTTGGAGGATGCTTTGGGGACAAGTCCAGTGAGGGTCTCTGGTTTTCTGGAGCATCTGTTTGGTGGGGGAGACAAACAAGAACACAATAAATAATTCCAGGTAGAGACCAGTGCTACAGAGAAAGTAAAAACGAGGCAGTTAGCGTAGTTGGTGCAGGAGTGCAGGGTGGCCTTTCCAAACCAGCAGGGCCCCGCAGAGCACAAGGGAGGGGGAGGAGGAACCAGCTACTCCAGGAAGGAGCAAGGCAGCAGGGAAGGGTTGTGTGTGTGTTTGTGTGTGTGTGGTGGAGGTGGAGAGCAACCAGGGTAACAGTCCCTAAGGGATGGGCAGGGTTTCAGGGGACAGGTGACCTCAGTCAGTGGCAGTGACCCTTCTCGTTGGCTCTGTCTGGGATGCTCCACACCTTGCTTTGGGCTGGGTAGACAGCTGACACTGTGGTAGGTGGGATCCTGACTACTGGGGCATTTCAAGTCCTAATCCCTGGAACTTGTGTTACTTTATTCAGAAAAAAGATCTTTGCAGGTGTAAATTCAGGATTTTGAGATGAGATTACCCTGACCTACTCACATAGGATACTGAATACCAGTATGGTTACCTGCCATGTGTTGGTAGAGCTGTGTTCTTTCTGGGGGCTCTCAGACAGACCCTGTTTCTTGCTTTTCTAGATTCTGGAGATTACCCTGGTTGGTGGCCCCTGCCCACTATGGCATTACTGCATCTTCTGCTTTTCTTGTCGTCATTTCTCTCTTTCACCGTCCACCTTCTCCACCTTATAAGATCTCCTTCATGCATCTCCATGTCTCCATGTTAAAGACTTGTATGTTTTCCCTGCCCTCCTCTCACTCATTGGGTTTGTGCTGTAGCTGGATCATATCAGTTCTCAAGAGTTGTGTTAATCTTTTTCTACCGCCTGTTTAGCAACTTCTCTCCACTGTCTTTTGGGCATCCTCTTCATTTTTCTAGGGACACTCATCTCATATTTGGGGAGATGATATGGATATCTCAGAACATTATGGAGGTCTTGACATGCAGATGATCACCTATATCTGTCTGAACTCTGTATAGGTTTGGATAATCAACCATCTAACCTTTGGTTTTCCCTTCTTTCAAAGGAAGCTGGAAGATTTTTGCTCATTCTTGGTGGGCATTATATATTTTTTGGTTGATATTATAATTGTTCTTCACATTCATAAAGGAAGTGTTAAATATTTTCTGACCTTAAACCAATGACCTCTGACCTTCACAAGTATTTTGACTTATTTGCTGTGTGCTCCAGTATCCCTGTCAGAATTCTGACATTGATAGACATGTGTTGTAGACTTATCAGCTGGCTGCAGTCCTTTTGAAAGCTCAGTAATTACATGAATTAATAATCCCTAGAGTCTGGTAGAATAGGGCACATTTTGAGGCATGCTAAAAAGATGGTAGCAATTAATTAAGAATTCTTAATAAAAGAACTATCTTTCCTTATGAGGTGAAAGATTCTTAGAGAATAAATATGCTATTAAAACTTCAAGATTGTTTTTGCACTTGGGATTTATTGTGCTAGCTGTGCCTTTTGAATCTCTAAAATTGTGTTTGCTCGTCTCTTTTTTAATGGAATTTCAAGCATTTTGATCAAAAAGTTCCATACAGTGGGCTATCAGAAATATGAAAAAATTGTAGTTTTCCTCTTTCATTTCAATAGCTGGTTGTTTCTTGGTGGCTGCTATGAATGTGTCTGTCTTTCAGCTTCATTTTAGCCAGTCTGCTCTGATAGGACAATTATTTTCAACACACAGCTTGTAAATACATCTGAGACATAATTGCTCTTTTTAGGTTTTCAGTGAAGCCTTAGTAATTAGATGCATGAGTTATTATCTAATATTCCCTGTATAGAGAGATTATTTTGAATAATTTGTTTAAAAATGAAGATTAACCAAAATATGGGTGCATTTACAAAAGTTTGCTATTTGAGTAACCAACACTTACTCCATTTCCTCTGTGCTAGGCTCCAGGCAAAACACTTTACCTTATTTCCTCATTTCATTTCCACAACCACCCTGAAAGGTATCTTTAATTTGTACTATAAATATTAGTAACTGCCACGTGACAAGCATTTTTCTGAGTGCTGAACCTAAAGGTAACAAAACCAGTGAATCCATGATTTTAAACAGCATACAGTCCATCCAGTGGTAGGAGTGAAAGGGGGAGATCTGGAGGCTGGTACAGGCTGACTAAAGGTTTTATTATTTGCTTAGTTTCCATTTCAGATTACCAGAATACCTTATGGTTACTGTAGTGGGCATTCTCACTAGGCATTGGTATACCATTTTATTTCTTTTTTTTTTTTTTTTGTACTGGGGATCGAACTCATGACCTCATGTTTTACCATTTTATTTCTAACTTAGTAGTTTACCTTTTCTGGGAACTATTTGGCATATTGAAATGTAAAAACTTATGTCTGTGTGTGAGTTAGTCTAAACTGAATTATCTCAATGGATTGACACATTATGGTAGAAGTTAGGTTCACATTATTTGTGAATTCTTGCTGGCAAGATTTTTGTAAAACTATACTGTTGACATGTTGAACACTTTGTAATTCTGGAGGAAAATATTTTTTCTTATGAAGTGATTCACTTGTCCATTCATATGTCCACTTTTTAATTCCTAGAGAAAGCGTTTAACCTTTCACCATCTAGTTAGAGTAAATATTGGCGCCACTTCATGTAAAATAGACTTTTTGACCTTTGTGTTGTAGTTATCCTTTGCATTGCTTTTACATGGAGTGGAAGCCCCCATAGGTAGTGCTATCATTTTTACTTCAAGCACTCACACATACTTTAGGGCACTCAGGAGTACCATACGAGTGGGAAAGGTATCTGTTGCTTACCATTTCCATTGCCTTTCCTTCTTGCCTGAAGGTCTAATTTTTCCTCTATTAATATTTACTTTGGGTTTGAAGTCTTTTATTGAGCATTTCCTACACAGCAGGTCTGCTGGTAATAAATTCTCTTCATTTTCTTTCAGCTGTGAATGTGTTTAATTTTTCCTTTATCTCAGAAGGATATTTCACTAGATATGTAATTTTGGGGTGACAAGTGATATTCATAGTTTCTTAAGGGAAATTTGTAAACCTTCAAATTATTACATACTATATATGTGTATATTTATATATGTGTAATAGTTTTTTTCTAGATACTTTTGAGATTGTTCTGTTTTTTTTTATTTTAAAGAGAATAAAACAAAACAAAACAGAATAAAGCAAATCATAACAGAACAATGCAAGCTATACAGAGCTTCAAAACGAGAACAGGAAATCAACAACAGCTACTGTAATTTCTCCCCTTTTCTTCAAAATAGCTGTCCATACCATCACGCATAACAAAATCAAACAAAACAAAACACAATAAAATCAATAAAAAAAAAAGTGAAAGCATTATAGGACTTCAAAACAAGATACTAGGAAATCAACAATGGTTACCATAATACAGCCCATTATCTTTAAAGTAGTTGCCCATACCATCAGACACAGTAAAATCTAACAAAATAAGACAGAATAAAACCAAACCTATTATGAAAATGATATAAGAATTCAAAGCAAGATAATAGGAAATTAGCAGTGGTTACCACTTTCCCTTTTTGAGTGTTTCCCCTATTAATTTCATAATATCTGTTGTATTTTTGGATCCCACTAACTCCAGTTTTTATGCTAGGGAGATAACTTGATGTTCACCCATATGAGTCCAAACCATTTCACCCATAAGCATGATCTCTAGTTGCATTCATTTAACTACAAGAGCCTCAAGATAATCTTACTTTATAGCTGGGTAGCTTTCCATTGTATGAAAATACTATGTCTTTCTTATCCATTCTGCAGTTGATGGACAAATTATCCTTGCTTTTTCTGGTCTTCTTTCACATGGAACAATCATTTTCTCTCCTTTGATTTTCAGTCTATAAATTTCCTTTTGAGTTAAATGTGTTTCTTGTATACAGCAGATTGATGGATCTTGTTTCTTGATCCACTTTCCCTGTGTTTCTTTTTATTGATTATCAAGACCATCTACATTAATGGTTACATTAATGGCATGCATTGGTTCTTCTCTGCCATGCTATCTTGTTGCAGGCCCTCCACTTTTCCCTTTTGTTCAGGTACCTGTCCTGTTTGGCGATCCTCCTGTGCTGCTGTTCCTGGAATCATGGTCATCTTTATCTCTCTCTAGAATATCCTTCCTCACTTTCTGTAGGGTTGGCTTGGTGGTCATTAATTCCTTTAGTTGTTCTTTATCATGGAAGTATCTTACTTTTCCATCAACTTTGAAATATAGTTTTGCAGGGTATATGAATATGTGTTGGAAGTTGTTTTCTATCAGGATTTCAAATACTTTACTCCAAACTCTTCTTGAATTGATGGTTTGTGTTGAGAAGTCTGCCAAGATTCTGATTGGTTTTCCTTTATAAGTAATCTGTTTCTTTTCTCTAACAGCTTTTAATATTCTGTTCTTGTGCTGTGTTTCTGGGATCTTGATTATTATATGTCTGGGTGTAGCTTTATTTCGGTTATGGCTAGTTGGAGTTCTTTATGCCTTACTTATGTGTATGCTAGATCCTTTCCCCATATTTGGTAAGTTTTCTGCTATTACTTCTGTAAATAGTCTTTTTATTTCATTTATGTTGACCCCTTCTTCTTCATTGATACCTGTCACTCTTAAATTATCTTTCTTTGTGTCATCTTGCAGCCATTCAATTATTTCCTGGTTCCTTGTTATTTTTAAGAGGTCTTTCCATTCACAATTGCTAGCTACAATCCTGTCTTTAAAGTCTGAGAGTCTATCTTCAGCCTCTTTCAAGCAGTTTTGCCAGCTTTTGATAGACTTTTTAATTTCCTGGACATCTCTTTGAATCTGTTTCATGCATTGTAACTCCTTCCTATATTGTTCATTTAAGGTTTCCACCATTTTCCTATGCTCTTCTTTTTTATCTATATCTTCTTTAAATATGCTCAGCAATTCTTTCATTATATTTGTTACTTCTTCTTTTCCCTGAGACATTATTTCTGATTTGATTGCTCATGAAGTTGTTTCCTTACTTCAGCTGCCGTCCTCTCAGAGATTTCAGTGTGTGACTTCCATTTTCTTCTATGACTATGTCTGCCAGACTTGTTCTGTGTGGGCTAGCAGTCTGCAGTTGCCTTTTGCTCCTTCATCTTGACATTCTCTTTGGTTCCTCCCAACAAGCTGGTTGTGAGGTCCCAGGCATTTCCCACGTTGGCTGTCCCTCTGTGGTGTAGGAGAATGGGACAGGCACCTGGGTTTCTCTGGACCCAAGTTCCCAGGGAGGTAGCAGGGCATGGAACAGGCTTCTCCAGACTCCTGCAGCTGCCCTGAGGCTTCCCTGATGGCCAGGGTGCATGGTGGCAGGGCTGCTTCTTTTCTCAGCCTGAGTGACTGCATAGGACTCCCCAGATGGTGGCAGGCACAGAGGAGTGTGTTTGTCTGATTGTCTCGGTGAGTGCTAACTGCCCGAAGGAAGCGAGGGTCTCCGGTGGTGGCCTCCAGGTGCACAGGGTGCATCTGGCTGTGTCTCTTTGCCCATGTTGGCTTCCCTGAGATGTTCTGCTTATATATGGTTTTTAGCCATTTAATGACCATGTGCCTAGGTAAGGTTTTCTTTGTGTTTACCAAATTTCTGAACTTCTGAGCTTCTTTGAATCTATAAATTTGTGTATATCATCAAATTGGCAGGTTTTTTTTTTTTTTGGCGTTAGCTGAGACTGTAACAAATACCTGGCACACTCTGCTTATATATAAGAGAAGAGGTTTATTTTAACATACATAAGAGAAGAGTTATATATAAGAGAAGAGGCTCACAGTTTTAGAGGTGTCAGTTGGTTGGTTGGCCTTGTTGCTTTGGGCCAGGAAGCACATCATGGTGGGAACATATCACAAAGCAATATCATTCTCTGCGTGGCCAGGAAGCAAAAGAGGAAGAGAAAGGGACTGGGGCTTCACAGTTGCCATCAAGGGCATATCCATAATGACCTAAAGAGCTCTCCCTAGGTCCCTGCACATAAAGTTTCTACCACCTCCCAGTTATGCTAAGTTGGAACCAAGTCTTTAAAACGTAAGTCTTTGGTGGGCATCCAAGATCCACACTGTAGCATTCACCCATCCCCTAAAAGTTCCTATTCATCTCACAATGCAAATGCACGCAGTCTGTATTTAAGAGTCCTCAGTGCAGTCCTTAATTTGCTCTAAGTCCATGCCTCAAATCTTCACTGACACTGAAGACAAATTCTTACCTGTGAGCCCTTATTTAAATCAAAAGAGCACATTGTATGTTTCCAAGTACAGTTGTGGACCAGGCACAGGGTAGGCATTCCTATTCCAAAAGGGATTGAACCAAAGCAAGGATGAAAAACCCAACAGGGAAACACTAAATCCTGGAGCTCTAGAGCACACTGTGGTAGGATGTGGGCTCCCAAGGCCTTATGTAGCCTCAGGCCTACAGCTTTGCTGGTTGCACCCTGCATTCTGCATGGCCACTCCCTTGGGCTGGCTTTTTGTACTGTCGATAGCTTTATTCACCAAGTGTTGCACCTTGCTGGCATCTTCATCTTTCTTGGGTCTCCACTACAGTGCTGGCTTCACTCTCACAGCTGCATACATAGCAAACCTTTCAGAGACTGTTTGCAGGAACTTTGACCTGCAACCCGCCCTGTAGCTTCCTAGGCTTTCTTTTGAAATTTTGATGAAAGCTTCTATGACTCTATAACTCTTAAATTCTGTGTGCCTGTGAACCCAACGTCATGTGAGTGAGGGAAGGTCTGTTGTACAACCTATACCTTGAACTACAGCAGCAGTAGCCTCAGAATACTTTTCTGGCTGAGGGAGAAGAATCTCTAGGCTCTTTGGGGCACAGAGGACATCCCAGGCCTCTTGTCTCAGATGAAAGTGGTTTTTTTTTTTTTTTGTACCGGAGATCTAACTCACGACCTTGCGCTTGCCAGGCAGGCGCTTAAGCCACTGAGCTAAATCTCCGGCCCCAGATAAAGTTTTTGAAATGAATTTATATATCTGTAATTTTGAACCTATAAAGAGTGAGGTGGCCTTGCAGCTTCCTCAAATTCTGAGACTCAAATGTATCTTTCTGCCTTGCTGCATAAATTTAAATAGATTCCATAAATGCATTATTTGTCAGGAAGAAATGTATATATGCTTCAAAATGCAGTTTACTGTTATACAGATTTAATGCAATCCCAATCAAAATACCACCGACATACCTCACAGATCTAGAGAAAACACTCCTAAAATTCATTTGGAAACAGAAGAAACCTAGAATAGCAAAGGCAATTCTGGGCAATAAAGACAAGGCAGGAGGCATCTCAGTTCCTGACTTGAAACTGTACTACAAAGCCACAGTGATAAAATCAACATGGTACTGGCAAAGAAATAGACCTGAGGATCAATGGAACAGATTAGAAGATGCAAGTATAAGTACGAAGACACTCAGCCACCTGATGATATTTGACAAAGGGGCTAAACATGTTCACTCGAAGAAAGATAGCCTCTTAAATAAATGGTGTTGGAAAAATTGGCTCTCCACATGCAGAATACTGAAACTAGAACCATGCCTATCACCATGCACAAAACTAAAGTCTAAATGGATCAAAGACCTAAACATTAAAACAGAAACACTAAATCTACTGGAAGATAGGGTAGGTAGAAGTTTTGGAGACATAGGGGTAGGCAGAGAATTCATGAACAAAATGCAAACTGCACGGGAAATGCTTCAAAGAATCAACAACTGAGATCTTATATTATTGAAAATAATAACTATATTATTGATCTTATATATTTTGTACTTCAAAGAAATCACCAGCAGAGTGAAAAGAAAACCCAAGAATGGGAAAGAATTTTAGCCAGCAACCCCTCAAAGGACTTATATCAAGAACATATAAAGAATTGAAAAACATCGAGCCCCCCAAATTCAAAGACCCTCTCCAAAAATGGGCATCTGAGATGAACACTCAGTTCTCAGATAAAAATATACAAATGGCAAATAAATACATGCAGAAATGTTCACCATCACTGGTCACTCGAGAAATGCAAATGAAAACAACATTGAGATTTCATCTCACACCTGAAAGAATAGCTGCAATCAAGAAATCAACTGATAACAAATGTTGGCGAGGCTGTGGGGAAAAAAGAACACTGCTCCACTGTTGGTGGGAGTGCAGACTGGTGCAACCACTATGGAAATCAGTATGGAGAATTCTCAGAAGACTAGGAATGGAAGCTCCATTCAACCCAGCTATTCCCCTCCTGGGTATTTTCCCAGAAAAACTGAAAAGATCATATCACAGTGATATATGTGTACCTATGTTCATAGCAGCACAATTGTAATAGCTAAATGTTGGAAACAACCAAGATGCCCATCAACCGCAGAGTGGATGAAAAAGATGTGGTATGTTTATACCATGGAGTATTACTCAGCTATGAAGAAAATATTAGAAGAATTCTCTGTTGAGATGTGTAATTGTTTTTGTGTGTGGGGTTTAAGGCTTACACTATATTACATTATATTTACTTGAATAGTTATGAGAGTATTTACATTTTTAATATCTCTGTTTTGGTAGTTTTTATACTACATCTGTGTTTGGCATATGATTATTTATCAAATTATCTTGTAACCTTAGTAGGGTTCATTGTAATGTCAGTATTTTTATTGCAGGTATTTGGTGTGTGTGTTTCTTGGTTTGATTGGTCCTATTAGGGACTCAAAAGTTCTTTTAGTGATTTTTAAAAACAATTTTATCAATTAATGTTTATTTTTTCTATTTTGTAGATTTATCTTTATTATTATCTATTAAATTTTTAATTAAAAATTTAAATTTCCTGGTATTTTTTTAAATTTGTGGATACTTGGATTCATTTCCATTGTTTTTCATTTTCAGTACATTGATTTAAGGGTACAAATCTTTCTCTGTGGTTTTAGCAGTATTGCACATTATGATTTATTGTGCTTACTGTTTAGTTAAATATTTGTATTAGAGTTCTTCAGAGATGTAAAACCTACGTAAGGCATTGGCTTCTGCAGTTACGAAGACTGACCAGGACTGTCCTTGTCAAGCTGGGTATTGCTGTAGTGCAAGTCTGAAGGTCTAAGAATCAGGAGAGCTGATGACGTATTCCTCCTCTAAATGCTAGTAGACTCGATGCCACGAGGAGCAAGGCTTTCTATTGAAGTGCCAAGGCAGCAATGAATTAACGTCAGGGCATACAGTGGGGCAATCCAGCAGGGAGGATTCCTGTCACTCAGCCTTTTTGGTAAATTAACATGCCTGCATTAGTGAGGTAATCTTTATTCAGTCTACCCATTCAAATACTAATCTCGTCTTAGATACCCTCATAGACACACTGAGTGCCCTGTGGCCCACTCAAGTTGATACATAAAATTAACCATCGCAGAATTGTTCCTAATTCCACTGAGATTTCTTCACTGACTATAAAGTTTTAAAAATAAGTATATTGCTGACTTCCTAAACATTTGAGAAATTTTCTTTCTTGTAAATTATTAATTTCTGCCTTAATTTCAGAGAGAGCAGAATTAGTTGTGATTTTGAGCTTTTGAACTTTGTGACATTAAGGTAGAAATCAATTGTTTACTTAGTTTTGTTTATATTATATTTTTAAGTAGCACAATTTTGATTTTTTTAAATCCATTCTGATAATTTTAATTTTTAACTGGAAAATTTAGTCCATTTCCATGTAATACAATTATTCAAGTACTTGGATTAAAATGTCATAATATCATCTCACATTCTTGTAACTTTTCTATTATTTTTTCCTTTCCATCTTGCTTTCTTTTAACCAAGTATTTTATATTATTTACTTTTTAAAACTTTTACCTTGTCAACTAAGTACTTCTTTTGATGGTTACCTCAGGTATTATAAAATGCATAGCTGACAAAGTGTAAGATAGTACTTTAGCACCGTATGAACATTTTCAGAACCTTGCAGCACTTTTCTTCCTTTCTTATCTTTTATGTCGTTGTGTCACAATTTTGTTTCGCTTTGCTTTAATTACTTTTAGATGACGTACTATATGATATTATAATTCATGTGTTGTACAATCAAAGGGTTTAGATTCTCCTACATATTTAACTTATTGGAACATGGAAGACGGGAACATGGAAGTGCTGAGAATTAGAAATGACATATGTGAATCACTAATAGCCCAGAGTACCGCTGGAAGGCGGTAATAGATTTGGATAACTATATATTGACCTTGGCCAACCTCTGATGGGAATGTGGGCCCTGTTTATTCTGCAAGTCATCTCTCTAACAAGTTCACAGAAATTTCAGTCCTTGACTTAAATCCTTTTATTTCACACATGAAATTAGATCTTGAAATCAGCACGCCAAGAACACAGACCTGTGACCTATTTTTTCGGCAACTTAATTCTGCCCCCCATTAATGCTCTCTGTAGGCCCCTGCTGGATTTTACCAGCTGTCCCTGAGGTAACCAGGTGATATCGGTGCAGTCTGAGTTGAGAGGTGGCAGGATCACTGTTTCACAGACAAGACTCTTCTGTGCTGGAGATTGGCTTTTCCCACTCTGCTGCACATACGTGGAACTGAGTCGATGCAGTGATCCACTATTCTACTTCTGGTGTTACCGGCAGGAGCTCACATTTGTTGTCACGGAAGACTGAGATCTCTGTGGATGCAGGTTGCACCTGCAGATGTGTGTGTGTCTTGGACACAACCTGGAGTGGCTCCCACTGTGTCAGAGCTGTCCCTGCCTGTGCTGAGGGAAGTGGCAGCAATGAATGCAGACCTTCCCTGAGCCCGTGGTGGCCCTGGTGTTCAGTCTGTGAGGACTCCACTCTCTTTCCTGGGAGACCTGATTTTCTTTCTTAATTCTCTTGTTTAAGCCTTGTGTTCCATTATAGTTTCTTGTACATTACTTCATTCTTGTAAGACATAGTGATTTCTATGCAGAATTTAATTTTTTGGTAAGATAAGGAAATTTTAAATCTTCACAGAGTTTGCTATGTATTCCTACCTGTTTTCTTCTTGTACGGCTTCACTCATGTGCAGTTACCATTTATAAATAAGCCAGCTTATGCCCTGAGTATAACTTGTCTTGGAATTTTTTATATATAATACACCAAATTTACTGTGTGGGGGACCTATTCTATTTTATTTTGTTTGGAGAATGGGGAATTTTAATCAGTTGGATGCCTGCAGATCACAGAGGGTGCTCTTCTTGTATAATATCTTGTCATTTATTTTTGTCTTTTCAACATATGACACTTCCAGAAACCCAGAGTAGAGGGATCAGTCATAGAAAAATATGCATATAGGAAATTTTGAGAAAGATAAGTTTAATTTTAAGCAAAAAGAAAAGAATGAAAGGAAACAGTTGATTTACAATACTGACTATATGGCTGCTTAATCCCCCCCCCCCCCATGACTCAAATATTTTGAAGCTATTAGTGTTTCTATTTTCTGGTCTTAAAAACAGAGATAAATTTAAAGTGTTGCATTGTCCTGTTATAGGCAAATTATGCTGGATTTTATTTTTCTTTCAATCTTGTTGGTCTTTTCTGTTTTCTTCATTTGAGTTTTTCAAGTGATAAAGATCCGAAAGTGTGAAATTCCTGCTTTACCTTACTCATACCCAAGAAAATGTTTCCCAGATATCGTAAGGATTATTTAAGGCAACATATTTAAATTGGTAAATTGTGAGGGTCCTTAATTTCTGAAAAGGCATAATAATTTTTGTAGATGATTTTGGGCGTGTAGACTATGACTGAGTGCAGAGCTCATGTGAGCGTGCGAATAGTTTCTAAGTCTGGGCTGGGCACAGGGTTCTGAAGGCAAATGCTGTGGGCCTCTGTCGGGGACAGGTTGCAAGTGTTGATCTTCATTAAGCATGGTATACTTACAGCTTGAGAAACGCAGTAAATTTGTATGAGAGATTATTCAGGCCACGTGTCACCTCCATAGTCTTATAAAATCCCACATCTTGCCAAAGAATCTAGATTTGACATTTTTATTTCCACAGTGTTTTATATAGGTAGATGTAGCTACATCTCTTTGCCAAAGGAAGAATTATAAATGCTAATTCATTCAGCTGAGCTATAAACATTTTCTGTGCTGCTTAATAGGACAAAATACATAAAGATTAATTAAACAATCCAAATTTTCCAAGCTTCCTTTTAACCACGTAAGTTGAATCTGTTGCCAAAAAATGTCTAGCTCTGGTAAACATGACGAATGGTGACGGGCACACATGGCGACTTGGGTGGACTCCACGTCTAGGCTCAGCCTGAGCACGTTGGCCACAGGCTGTCATTGACAACAATCTCCACTCTACCAACGCTCAGGCCAGGGTGCTGTGGTCAGCAGTTTCAGCTGCTGTTTTCAGGGTGTCTCCACATGGAGAGGACCAGGTGAGGCCCAGTGGCTATGCCTGGGCTCTCTAGGAAGTAAAGGACTCCAACATTGTAGCTGCCAAATATCTGAGTGTTTAAGGGTTTCTGTTTGGTGAACCCTGGTGCTTGCCTTGCTTGCCTTGCCTTGTTAAACAGGAGTTAGAGTGCCTACCTTCTGCCAGCTGAGTTTGTTTCTCCCTCACTGGGGAAATGTGAACAACCCTTTCAACTTAGGAGCTTTTGATGCAATGATTCTGTGAAAGTGCTGTGCATTCAGTAGAAACTGTGAGTAATTCATGCTTCATATTTTGAATTTTGATTGGGGAATAGATGTTGCCCTGTGTTCTCAGTTGATGTTGAGCAATGGCAGTGAGCACAGGGGAAAAATGAGTGCACACAGGAGAGCTACCTTGCTAATCTCAGATGTTCGTATTTACACGTCAGTGTAAATGCATTTTTGACTTTGTTGTTGTTTATTTGGTACTGGGGATTGAACCCAGGGCCATTCTACCACTGAGCTATGTCTTCAGCCCTTTTTTGTTTTTTGAGATGAGTTCTTAGCAAGTTGCCTAGGTAGGACTCAAACTTTGCATCCCCCTGCCTCAGCCTCCCTCAGTGCTAGGTGTTGCAGCCATGTACCACCATGCCTGCCTTATTTTCAACTTTTTAGTTGGATGTAACCTGTTATAATTTAAGGAAGATCTGTTTACTTATGCTTTTAGATACTGCTAGAGTGCTGTTTGGGAGCGGAAAGAGATTTTTGCCCAGTTTCTTTACCCATCTATTTCTAGGCATGTCCTAGTTAGTTAGCTTAAGAAATTGCTGAGTGAATAGTTTTCACCAACATTATAACGAGTAATATATGGTCTTGTCCACGCCAAGGTTATAGGCTTCATGGTTGTAGAGACACCTTCATCATAGTCCGTTTCACGGAGCAGACTCTGCTTAGCGCCAGGCAGCTGCATGATGAGTGGATGGGGGTCCTGGGGCTGGAGGGAGCTCACAGGGACTCAGGCAGCAGCACCAAGTTTGTTGCACTGCACATGACCCTTTGCCCTTGGCACACCTGGGGTGTCTTTTTCGTTGTGGCTTGGCTCAGTCCCCAGCTCCTGGTTGCATTGCATCATTATAGAAGCATAGACCTGTCACCTGAATGACCTCTTTGTGCCCTGGGGGGTGGCCTCAGCTGTGTAAACACGTGTGTATCCTTGGGCGTGTGCACACGCATATATTGTTTATTTGTGATTCACAGGTGTGTTGAGTGTTTCTGTCTGACATGACAAGCTCAGCTATAGAAGCAAAGACATTCTGACTCTAAGGGTTCTGATTCTGGAATGCTGCTGGAAAATCACTGGGCTTGAGGTTTTTTGTCATAGGCATTGGAGTTTGGAGCTTGAGATTTTCAGCCACAAGTAGGTGGTACTAACACCTGGCTTATAGGGTTATTGTGAATGTTAAGTGTCTTTATGCCCATAAGAATGGAGAATGGATTGGGTGGCAGTGTTTGCAAGCGTATAAATGTTAGTTGCTACTACTTTCGTATTAATACCGTGTGAGGAGATTACTAGAAGCTGGGTCCTAGGCTAGAAAGGTTGTGCATTAACTAATCTTATTTAATTTCCTTAACAATATCATGACATGAGTTTTTAAAAAAGTAATACATCATGAGTGGTGAATTGCGTGAGAGTTTTTATTAGTTTATTTTGATTCCTTTGTTTTGGTTGGCGCTTCCTGACGCTGACTTTGATCGTATTCTCCAAATGTCGCCATATACTTCTAGAGTCTGTTGCTTTCTAGCAGCTTAGATCTTTCCCTCTATGGTTCTTCATCTGGCCTTTCCTTACATTAGATAGCCTATCTCTTGAACAGCAGATGTAGAAGACATAGACAAGAGGCTAAAACGGAGGTACAGACTTTATATTATGTGATTAGGATGTAAAGGCACATTGTAAACCATGTTGCCATTGCTGCAGAATCTCCTACCAATCAATTGCCTTGAAGTTTGATCCTCATTGGGTATTGAGTCACTGTAAAACGCTGTCTTAGCAGGATAAACCTAATCTATCCCTACTCCAGAGGGATTATGTCTGTGAAGGAAGACAGAGAGACAGATAGTGATGGAGTACTCAACACAGTGAATGCTCCAAAAGTGTTAGGAAGGTAATAGGCTAAGGAGAGGGATAGTGGTATTCAGGATGGCTGCTGAGGTAAGGGGGCACCTGACTGGGTAGTGCACCTGCACCCCGCCCGCATGCCAACTCTGGGAGAATAGGAGCTTGCTGTGTTAACATTCAGTCTTGTATCCTTAGGACCTAGATCAGCCTGTTCCATCCATCGATGCAGCCATTCCCTGTGAGCCATGGGTGACTCCTCTATAAACAGCAGGCTAACGGCTCACTGGTTAGGCTGGGGTGAGCCCCACACTGAGGGTGCAGAAGGAATGCCTGCAGCACGCTCAGCTCATCCAACGCACGGATCCCCGATGTACCCTAAGCGTACAGCTTCAAAAACTGCCTTATGTTTTGGCCTTTGTGATCTGGTAATCTAAGTATCCATGCAATTTGGGTTTACTTGTACAAATGAAATACAGGTCAAAATACAGATTTATATGTTACAGATTAATCTCTACCTAAGGAACTAGACCTCTGGAGCTCGACTTGGATGAAGAGGGAAACTAGCTGACCCACCGAAACTTCATTTACTGTGCTCATAGTTTTAATTTATCCGTTTTCCTGCCTGTAGGAATTATTGCATCAGTATTGTTTACCCCAGATGAAAATCCAAGCATTTCTATGGTCAGCCTGTGCTGCAGCTAAGCAAGCTCACTGGCTCAATTCCTGTTTGGCTCCATTTTCTCTGTCTTTTCATCTTTGAGTTACAGGGTATCTCCAAGACAACTTGAGTTCAAGTTTTAATAGATGTTAAACAAGAAAAAGAATGCTGCAATGAATAAGTAACATTGGGAAATACAGAGTGAAACCAAGTTGTTCAAGCCTCTTTACTGCAGGAATTTTCAGAGCTTTGACTGCTGATTGCATTGAGTCTGTGAACATAAGTGTAGTGTGGCCTATCTCCAACTCTCATCTCATAGCATGTTCTGGTTTGTGTCTGGGTGTCCCCCCAAAGCCTCGTGCAGTCATGGAGGTGGCTGAGTCTAGCGTTTGTGATTGTTTTCTTGTCTAGCACTGGGGTAGGTGGTGTGAGTGCTGAACCTGCCCAGGGATTGTTAGCCGGCACACAGTATAAGGGATGGAAGGAGGCATGCTTTTCCCCTTTTGCCCTTTTTGGTCTTATTGCTTGTGGCCCCCATGAATGGCTGCCCCTCAGCCAGCCTCCCTGCCTTGGAACCAACTGAGTATGGACTGAAACCTCCAAAAATTGTAAGCTAAATAGAGCCTTCCTTCCTTCATTTTGGGCATATGTATTTTGTCTCAGCAATGAGAGAAAAGTAACCAAGACACAGCAGGTCTTGAGCCTGATGCGAGGGCTTAGTGTCAGGTGTGCACACTTGAAAAACCTTGTTTTATACTATATTCTAATTTCTTCAGACCCTTCCAACCTACCTCTCTGATGTTCACCATTGTCTGCAGCATAATTTACATGTGAAAAATATTTTCCTTCATAGTCCTCTTACCTCAATAGAGGTTCATGATGTTTTAACAGCAAAGTTGAAACTCCGTGAAACTTTGGGTTTTATTGCAGTCCCATCATCTCCTGTGTTGGCACTGAGTCACCAGTGGGTCGTCAATCACCTGTGCTTACACATTGAGGAGGCAGAAGCACATTGCTGTGGAACCCAGAGGTGTAGAAAATTACCTCAAGTGATTATGCAAAAAAAAAAATCTTATTTGGGTCTTATAATTGTTTTCTTATGGCAGTCCCACTGCATGGACTCACTTTAATAGAAAAGCTCAGAAGATCAGTGCCCTTGGTAAGCTATTTTCTTTCTGTTGCCAGAGAGCTTCTTACTGTTGAGGATATAACAGTAGATCTCAAACCATCTAGTTCTTTTGGTATCAGTTCTTGTATGTGAGGGTACCTGTCAGAAAAGTGGATAGAATTGTACACTTTTCCCAAGAAAAGGAAAAATGATACAAAATGTCATTCAGTTAAGGTCTAATTAATGAAAAAAGATTTTGCAAGACCTGCTGAGAAGATCTCTAATTATAAGGCGGTCACCTGTCTTTTACTACCTAAGCTGCCCATGATGGGGACCAACTACGTAAGGTACAATGATAGAGATCAACTTCTGTCTCCTGTGCTTCAAGGACGTTAACTAGCTCACGCCTCCAGAAGTGGCGTTTGCTAAAAGCATAAACCATAGCACTAATGACTTGAGGTCTTTAGATCATTTCACATATATATTAGCAATTTATAAACCAGTAGATGTGCTTATTATTGTAAAATGTAAACATACTGTGGATGTCATGCCTTTAAATTAGTTGTCAGTCCTTTTTCCTATTATTTTTTGAAGTAGTAACATTTGATATGGAAAAAGGTGTGAATGTCTGGCCAGTGGCTCAAACATAAGACATCAGGCAGTAATGGACTGTAATTTCTGAGTCAGCTAAATCACAGCTCTAGGGTGGCACTTATTTTGGAGCATTCAAGACTTTTCAAAGACTCTCAAAAAATAAGAAAAATCAGGAAATGAAATTTTGAGACTCTTTGCTTCAATCTAATGCACAAGAATGTAGTTATTGTATCAGCTAAGTGAAGAAATAAATGAGTTAGTACCATCCCAAAGGGAGGATGTAAAGTAATGAACCTCACCCTTCTAGCTGTTAGAGATGTGGTGATTCTGATGGAGAACTGAGTGAAAAACTTACAGGCAGAGTCCATCCACCGCCAATGCAAGAGCTGAAAAATACCAAAGCATCCCAGGGGTTTAGTAATTGCATCTGAAAAACAGTATTTTGCCTATCTGTGATTCCTTTTGTCACCTGGGGTCCATGCCAAAAGTACTGAGTCATGTGCTGAAAACATTTGGGAAAGACACATTTGGTTATTATTTGATTTCTTGATGATAGCCATTCTTTCTGGAGGGAGATGGTATCTTGCTGTTGTTTTAATTTGCATTTCTTTAATTGCCAGTGATATTGAACATTTTTTGTATGTGTATTTACTGACCATTTACACTTTTGGGAAATATTTATTCATTTTGGTTGCCCATTTTGGGAGGTTCTAATGTTTTGAGATATAGGAAAAAGGAAGCATCCTTGCTTATTGGAATGTAAACTAGTACCACCAGTATTCCTGAAAAAATAAAGTCAGAAATCCTATTTGATCCAGCTATTTCCTTTCTAGGTATGTATCTTCCCAAAAGAGTTTGTCATTTTACAGTGATACATGCATATCATGTTTACAGCAGCAAAAATTATAATGGCTAGATCTTGGAAATGGCCTATATGCCTATCAACAGATGAGTGGATAAAGACAGTGTGGTGTTTATAAACACTGGAGTGCTATTGTGCCATAAAGAAGAATAAATTTGAGGCATTCATAGGTGAATGGACACACCTTGAGCCCATTAATAAAGTATTAAAGTGTGTATTACTTTAAAATTTATTAAAGTGTGTATTAAAGACACACAAACTTAAATATTATATGGTTTACCTTAATGAAAAACCTTAAATATAAAGAGCAACATAAATGATAAATAGGATGTAGGGAATCCTTTCTCAAATGACAAGAGAAATCAGAGATGGAGGGAGGGGGAGAGAGGGAAGGGAAAGAGGACAAAATTTTAAAAATAAAAAAAAATGGAAATAGAGTTTTTGTAAATAAGAATAAGACCAGTAATTGGAAAGAGTAGGGAGGGATGGGAAGAGTAGGGGATGAAAAAAAATTAAGATGCATTATGTACCAACTTCCCATGATAAATACAATCATTATGTACTGTAAACATTTACCAATAAAACTATGAATAAGGGAAGGTTAAAAAAGAAGACAAATGTGGTTCTGCTGACTACTTTATCTCCTGAAAATTCAGAGAGTTTAAGTCTTGCTCAAAATTCTCTCAAAGAGCCAGGTATGGTGGCAGATGCCTGTAATTCTTGCACTCAGGAGGCGGAAGCAAGAAGGTTGCCATGAGTTCGAGGCCATCCTGGGCTACATAGTGAGTACAAGGCCAGCCTAAATGATGATATAGTGAGACTCTGTCTCAAGAAACCAAAACCAAGCAAACAAAAGTACTGGCAAAGGAGGTAATAGAGTATAGTTGATAAATATCAGAGCTATAAATCATATTTACGTGAATTTGGGGTAAGTTATCTGAGTTTTAAGCATCAGTTTACTCATCATTAAAATATATATTGTTGAAATGTAATATAATGGTACAAATCACGACCTATCTTTTTAGGAAAATAAAATGAAGTGATAATTTAAAAATAAGATCATGGTACACGAGGCTAGTTACTTGGTAAAGTCTACAAATCAGCTATTGTGGTAATCACAGTAAACCACATCTGTGGGCTGTTGTTAATAAAGTTTGCAGAGTAGGGAATAAAGTAAGATAAAGGGCTTAATTTTTCATGTTAGTGTAAATCACCCTCTCGACCTTTATGTCAGCACTACCAGGAGTCCGAGATGTTAAAGGCTTTCTCTAAGCAGGAGAATACTTGTAGTATTCAACTTACGGAGGTAGGAGAAAAGAATAGACTGATCATGTTATATGAGGTGGATTTTCTTTTTTCCTTTTAAGTGCAAAGAAAACCAGATGGGGGCCACATAGGGGGTTGGCAGATCCTGTTGGTTGGTTGTTGGTCAGAATCCCAGGATTTGGGGTTGAAAGATCAGCAGGGATAAGCAAGCCTGTTTTGTTCAGTCTTGCCCAAGAGAACAGCAATTACCAGATGTAGTAATGCTTGTCAGAGGTGGTTACTGAAAACCCTCTGCTGCTTCAGCATAATCAGTACGACAGAAGCTGCCGGATGATTTCCTTGTGAGAGGCACCCACTCAGAATG
The DNA here is from genome assembly GCA_004027295.1 of Dolichotis patagonum. Taxonomy (NCBI): domain Eukaryota; kingdom Metazoa; phylum Chordata; class Mammalia; order Rodentia; family Caviidae; genus Dolichotis; species Dolichotis patagonum. The sequence continues at coordinate 31,959 of PVJX010000283.1, read as the reverse complement.
CTAATGGGATGAGGGGAAGGATCGTGGATCAGCAGCAGAGAAGGTATTTGCCATAGTAACTGATGATGGGAAAGGAAAGAGGAAGAGGAACGTCTGACTTTGCTGTTTTACGGCTTCTGGTGTGATTCTAGAAAAGCTTCATCCTTTCTGCTGTTGGTTTTGAGAAAGGTGCCTGAAGTGACACCAACAGGGTGAAGGCTGACTTTTTCCTTAGACATTTTAGAAGCATTTCCTAATTAGGAATACAGAACAAGGAAGCAAATCCATGAGGGCCCAGTCTATGCATCAAAGTAAACTCTACGAGGGGGAAAAAAAAGTAAAAATAGTTTGGAGTCTCTCTCCTTCTTTTTCCCTTTTTTGGGGTTCCATTTTGCTTTCTTTTGGATGATCTCAAAGTGGAACTCAAATTCAGTGGCAAATGAGCATGGTAGCTAGAAGCTGAGTTCCTCGGGGTCACTTTGTGTCTTTGTTTTTATTGCCCAACGTTTAGTTTCTAAGGGAAAGTCAAACATTTGTGTGAAATATCTGCATGCTGACCTGCATGTGGCTGTTCCTGAGGAGGCTGTGACTGAGGGTTTGTGCCGAAGCGCTTCCCGAGCAGAACTGCCTATAGTGCTTGTGGTGCGCTGAGGGGTTGGTTCTATTACTATCACAGGTATCTATGACAGAGATGACAAGAACCACCACTGTGAGGCTAAGAGTGTTGCATAGGGCTGCTACCATCTTTTGGCCTCTGAGTGTACAATCAAAGACTCCTGTGGAGTAAGGGTGCTTTTAAGAGAAAATGTGGCCCACAGAGCAGGATTTGAGCAAATTAGGCCTCCTAGAGGCCACACTGGTCATGTCCAAGACATTGTAGGGTGGTTGGGACTTTCATACTGGTGCCCATGGCTGTGGTCACAAGGGTGTGAGAAGTGGGAATCGATGCCAGGTGGGCAGTATCTCAAAGCTCCTATGCCAGAAGGTGCCACAATGGGGTAGTAACTCAGGGCTTGGGCTCTGGGGCCAAGTGCACCTAGTTCAAATATTGAGTGTGTTGGTGATGCCCACTGGTGAGTAATTGCAGTACTTGCTTCCTGTGTGAACTTGAGTAAGTTAGTTCCACTTCCCAGGCCTCAGTGTTTCCATGTCATTATCTGATGGTAATAAGAATACCCATGAAATGGGGTTGCTGTAAGGATTAAAACTGTTCACAAGTTTTTGCTTAGGGCATGAAACATGGCAAGTTCAGTGGTGGAATTAGTTGTTACAACTCAAAGAGAGGATTTTGAAGATAATCATCAGCAAAGCACCTTTCACCAGTTTGCAAATAGGAAAGTGCTATAGAAAACAGTCTTCACAGCAGAGATGTCGAGGTATTGAAGTCCGGGTGAACTGTACAGCCAGCTTCAGTAGTCAGCCTGAATCCTGTTTCAGTCTGTAAACCAGGTGTCTTCTGTACCAGCTGTCCCACAAGGCTTCCCTACACTTTGCGTCTTCATGGAGTCCTAGAGCCCAGGTCTACCAAATGCCTCCTGAGCAGAGCTGCATACAATCTCCATGGCCTACTGAGACAGAGGCTCACTATCCAGAAAGACAAGGGATCTGTGGTAAGCAGGAGTATGAGGGGCCTTCAAGTGTTGGCTAAGCACCTACTGATGCCAAGAAGAGTTGACCAAAAGTAGAATGGGTGCTGTTGTTCAAACAGCATTAGTGTTTAGTCTTCTATAAGTTCACATGCTTTTGAATTATTTTCAGCACCTTTTCCCCTTTGTCCTCGGCCAGTCATTTACTGCCCTGATTTTAAAGCCAAGGTGTATACCCACCTCCGTGAAATCTCAAACGACTTATTAGTCAAAAAAACTCACATCATGTGTGCTGATGACCTCCTGGCTGGTGAGTTCTTGAAGCAGGGGCCATGAGCCTGTAGTGGCTCCACACTCTAGGGGTAGTTCTTGGTTTATAAAGGGGCTGAGCAAAGGTTTGTTGGTGATTGGCTAAAAGAAAAAAAAAGAAGCATTTATTGCATATGCCAGTAACTTTCAAAAGTAGATGTTCACACTCAATCTCCAGTCTAGTGTGTGTACTATAACGAAGATCACCTATAGAGGCACTTAGCAGGCATTTTAAAATTTAAATCACCTCACAATTTGAAAGACTTTTAGCATTGCAAGCAATAATATAGTTTGAATCATGTAGTTAAGATATTACCTGTAGGTATCTTCAATCTATATTTAAATATTTAACTGATAAAAAGGTGCATGTTCATCTGTGTATCTCCTGAAATGTTCTTGTTTATAGCCTTTGGGATTCATTGAGAGTATAGTAATTACACACCTCTTGGAGGCTTCTCTCTCATATGGTATGACAAGATTTCTCAAGCCTATTGTAGATATTTCCTGCCTCAGACCTGGAATGAGCCATTTTAAAGAATTCTGATTTTGTTTAGTGAGAGTCAACATGTCAAGGCCACAGTTTAGGTACTAAGGATTTTGTAGGTTCTTGGTTAGTCAACGTTTCTAGGCCTCCTTAGGGGATAAACCTGAGAGCAGGATAAAATGTAAACAGAAATTGTATGTGTGCACACACGTGTAATGGCATGTGTGCAATGCATTATGATTTCATATGGTACTTCTAGTTCAAATACAGGATCACAGAATGTGGTGGATTAACTAATGGTCAACTTGTAACACCCAGCTCAATTTCTGGGTGTAGAAGGTCCGCCAGAGGATTGTTACCAACTGCCTAAGCGAGAACTGGAGGGGAAGATGGTATGCTACTGTTGATTCTCCTAGAGAAGCTCATCATGCTGATTTTCCTGATATGAATTCTGCAGTTCTCATCCTCAGAGAAGCTCGGGTCCTCACTGTCACTGAGGACGGCTGCGGTTCTGTTCAGGGGAGCTCTGGTCTTACTTGAACATCGCTTCCTGGCTCCATGCAGATCCCTCAGCCTGCTGGCACAGATCCTTCATCCTGCTGGTGCAGACTTTTTAATTTCCACCGCTGACCTTTGAGCCTCCCCAGTGCAGATCCTTGGTGAGGACCTGCATGAGACATTGGCGTGGGCTCTAGGCCTCCAACTGGACTCATAGAGGACAGTGCCAGTGGGCCTTCATTTGAACTTGTGCAGAGGCCATTGCCATGGGATCCAAGCCCTCAACTGCATTCTTTGGGTCTCTAGTGTGTGGACAGATATGTACTCTTCTGCATTTGACTTTTTGGTGAATATTATAAAGTAATCCTATCAATTATCTGTCCTAGATTAAATCTGTTCCCTTGAAAACCCTGGCTATAACACAGGGTTCTCACTTAAAATTTTGTTAAATCTGTATCTCTTTTCCTTCACACTAATACACGTGTATTATGTTATATGAACATAGGGATGATAGAATATCTCGTAATAACTCATTTACTTAATCTCATATGTAAGTCTCAGAATAATGCTGCTGCCATGAAGGTACCACTCAGATATCTTTAAACATGTTTTTGTGTTTGCTTTTTCCACTTGTAGTCTGTGTTTTGAGAGCATAGAGCCATCACATACTACACTCTCTTATAATCTGCCCTTAGTCTTAATTTTGTAAGTATTGATACATGTGCTATTTATCACTAGTCTTAACTTTTGTTCTTTAGCTATTTTGACTGCCTGAAGCTTATTCCTTAGTATATTCTTTAGAAATGGTTCAAGGGAACAATGTTCTTTGAGTTCTAACATGTTGTTATGCCCTCTATGCTTATGTCATAATCCTTGACTCATTTTCTTTTCTTGGGAATCTTAGATAGGTTACTCTATTTTCTGTGCAAATTGTTGCTTTTAAAAGCTTGTTTAAAAATTTTTTCCCCTATGAGTCATGTATTCTTTCTGTTAATATACTCAGAAAATTTTTTCTTTTTTGTTATGGTTTAGAAATAAAAGGGTACATAGAGGTAGAAAGCCAAGATGTCTGAGAAAGCAGCTATCATGTTTCCCTAACATTACCTGAAAGTAGTAGGAGAGGGAGTTCTGAAGTTAGAAACATTGCTGAAAACTATGCTTCCTACTAATAGTTGAGGTAAATTAATTTCACATTCTAAAAAAGCCACAAACAACTACATAAAGAGAAAATACATAAAAGAATAAGGAGCTGAATAACATGTCTATAGATAGCACAGTAAATCAAAAACTAAAACATGCCCACACAGCATTAAACACATGCACACAAGACTGAAAAGTATAGCCTTCTATTGTCAAAACAAACTAAAAATTATCAAAGAAATTATACAAGACGAGAGCACAGCATAAATAAAAATGAAAAAATCTCAAACATGAATTGACAGACATAAGGAATGCTTTGGAAAGAAAAGAAAAATGCTTAGAAATAAAGATTAAATTAGAATGAGTACTAGAACAAAGACGCACAGCAGATAATGCCTGAAAAAGAAATAGAAGGCGAAAATTAAAACATTTGAAAGATAGGCAAAGGAGATCTAACAGATGACTAATAGGAGACTTTGAATAAACAGCTTACCCCCAAAACTGGATCAGGAGAGGCCTCTTTCAATTCATTAAAGCTCTAAATAAAACAGAAAGATTGGCCTCCCAGGCAAGAGGAAGCTGTCTTGGACACTGCCTTTGAACTTCTCAACACCATTAGCTCTTCTGTGTCTCTACATGTGGCCCACATTTGAAATTGTTGGTCTCTTTACTTGTAAGAACTCATTCTTTATAATCTGTTTGTCTGTCTGTCTTGTCTGTCTCTCATTCATTCATTTGCTTTTTCTCTTCCCTTTCACCTCTCTTTTCTCCTCTTTTCTTTCTCTCTATCCTACTGGTCTTTTTCTCTGGGAATCCTAATACACAGACATTCCACATTGTATCCCAGAATGCTGAGAGCAAGTGGTGAGACTGTTCTTTCTTTTCTCTCACTACTGTAAAAGTGATTCACAGAGACCACAGATAATTAAAGGAAACTTTTAAATTGCCCCTTCGATGTTTGACAAAAACATACTATGATGATTTTGCTGTCCTGGAGTCCACAGAGCACTTACCTGCTGACACACATGAAATAGGCAAATGTCCATCAGGGCTTCTCAGAGGGCAGAGGTTCTTGGTGCTTTTGAGATGCTGTACTTGGGGAGTCTGAAACTGCTCAAAGGCAGCTGTAATCCGTGCCATTTCATGAGTGGGTGACTTTGTTCTAAGGCACCTGTTAGGACAACAGGGAAGAATTCTTTTGTGGTCAGTGATTAATAAGTGACGAATTATAAATTTAACAATATATATTGTAATTTTGAAAATTCTTAAGAGAGCAAACTTTATGTGTTCTCACCACAAAAAATGATGAGAAAGCGTATATTAAATAGCTTGATGGGACCGGAGATTTAGATCGGTGGTTCAAGCACTTGCTTGGTAAGTGCAAGGTCGTGAGTTTGATCCCTGAACTTAAAGAATAATCATTTCAAAATGTATACATATATTAAAACATTATATATGTATACATATACATATATATATATATGTATATATATACAATTTTTACTTGTCCATTGAAATGAACAAAATTTTTAGAAGAAACTCATAAATCAATTTTTATTTACAGAGGCAACCAGTGTGCTGCTTCTACAGGGTCTATAATCTAGTGAGGGGGACAGGAAATAGGAAGAAGGAAGTTTCAGACTGGGTAAGAGCCCAGCAGAAAAATAGGCAAGGTGATGGATTGCAGCTAGGTGATGTCTGGATGTGAGTGGCTAAGGAAGGTCATGCAGTGGACCCTTGGATTATAAATTTAATTTGTTCAAGAGGTATAGTTGTAATTAAAGTTGGTGATGTCAAGACTATTTTTCCCTTAAAAATAATGGAAATACCCATGAGTTCCAAACCACCCAAAGGACCTCTTACCTAACCTTTTTAATAATAAAAAGGGTCATATAATGTGTAATTTACAAGAAACTCTGATAATTCTGTTAATGTATTCACCGAAAAGGTATAAAATATGCCTGGTTTACCAGAAACAGTAACTTCATATGTACTCACTGTTCAAGTTGGCGTCTTTGGCTTGAAGGAAGGGAAAATAACTGGAGGGTGGTGATTGTTTGGAAGGAGAGTCCCCTTCTGTAAGAGTGTCAAGAACCTGGCTCTCTTCTGTCTTTTCTCTCCTGAGGAGGGTCTGCAGCCCACTAGGACCAGTGTCTGGCTCACAAGGTCTCAACCTTCTCAGAACTAGAGACTGGTATAAGGTTGTTTGCTTCCGCCTTTTCTTTAGTACTTTTCTCTAGTGTGAAGTGACATTGTCATTAAGCAAGTGAATACAATCATTGGTCTCTGTCTGGATGGGTCTTCTCTACAAATATTTGTAGGTAGCTCTGTTTTTTCAGAATTTCCTTCATTTCAGAAGAACTTTGCTGCACTGATTGTCAATACTCCTCCTCCTCTTCAGAAAGCTCCTCAGCTGCCATTCTCTGTTTCTTAGCCGGGAGTTGCTGAAGTTCCTCTGTAGAGCATTCCTGAGTGTTCCTTCAGCAGTACCTCCGCATCACCACAGTCCACCTGCAAGCCTATGGATTTTGCTAAAGTGACAGTGTCATCAACCACAAGGTCAGTTGAAGGCTCAGGCTCCTCTGCATGGCTTTCAACGTTTCTCCAGTATAATTTTAGACCACACATTTTTCCAGGCAGGTCTCAGTGTCCTTTAGAGATCTATTGCCCCAGGATTTCTCTGTTAACCCTACACAGCAAAGGATGCTGTAATGTTCCTTCCAGAACTCTCTAAGTGTTATCTTTATCTGAGACCATCTGGAAGCACTTCAGGAACAGTTCCTCAGGGCACAGCTTCTTAAAATTAGCTGTAACCTGTTGGTCTACAGGCTGCAGTCGAGGAGCTGTATTACATGGGAAGAACTCGACTGAGAGCCAATTCTTCTTTCAAATCTCATTGAGCAGAAGCACTGTGGATGCACCCATGGATGAGGAGAGCCTTGAGTGGTAAACCTTTGTCCTCTAGATATTTCCTAACAGCAGGACAGGAAGCCTCCCTGATCCACTCAAGGAAAAGTTCTCTTGTTACCCAGGCTTTTGCATTAGATCCCACATGACACCTAGCCTATTCGCACTGAACACCGTAGGGCTCTCAGAGTGACAAACTGGGAGCGGCTTATCCTGAGGTCACCACTTGCATTACCACAGTGTTAACCTTTCCTTCATAGGCTTGTGGCCTGCTTCTCTTCCTGGATAATGTATGTCCTCCTGGACATTTTCTTCCTTCTACAAAAGGCCAGTTGCAATGCACTTGAAAATTTGGGAGAAAAGGCATTTCTCTGTGTTATCCTGGTGTATGTAATTATCAACAACCCCTTTATCAGAGCTGGCTGCTTCACCATGCCTAGTTATGCTAGGGACCCTTCTTCTCACTTTAAAGCCATTAAACCATCCCTTAATGGCATGAAATGTTTCACTGTTATCACTCATTGATGGATCATCCTTTACAAGATCTGCGTTTATACCCCTAGCTTTTTCATAGATTATAGACTCGAATAGATGTTAGTAATCCACATTAGTAATTGCCTTTCTACCTCATCTGACACAGTTGATTATGATTTATCAATTTGAGCAACACCTTTAGAAACACCAGTTTTCTTATACAAATCTTTTCTGTGTAAGGTGGTTGAGATGGTGGGTTTCCACATGCTGTACATATAAATGAGATCAGTCACATGACTGTCACTCTCATAGTTCTCCATGTTTTCCTTATTCTTTTTGATTGTGATTGCTTTCTTTACCTTCTCTTTCTTATCTTCTTGTGTAGCTTTTTGGGGGGCATTTTGGTGGCAGTAATTGTAGTGATTTATAAGACACTGACTGCAATCAAGTCCACAATGTGTGTCTGGGCTCAGAGTGATACTTACATATGCTTATGTATGCTTTTGTGGCATCACAAGTGTTTGTTTGCAATTGCACGAGCAGCCAGCATTTGGGTTGTAACTCAAGACTTTGGTCATAAGTTAAATCTAAAATTCCAGTTATAACCCAAGTTGTTTGTGTATGAGGCAGGTCATAACTAGAGGGTCCACTGAATTTAATCTGTAACAAGGGTACAATTTAAACTGAAATCTAATGTCAGAAAGTGTTGAAAATCTGAGTAAATAGACTTAGAGGTAGGAAAAATGGCTGGTGCAGAAGCTAAGACAGCAGACTGAGTGTAGATCATCTAAGTCGTAGACTGTTGGGGGAGAGTGGTCAGGGATCTTCTAGATGATTTAGAATGAGATCAAGTAGATATCTTGGTTCACGAACTTGATTCTTTCCATGACTTTGGTTGCAAACCAAGTTTGATGGGAACCAAGTCAAATTCAATGGTTAGGTTCAATGTTGACCTTATGGGGAAATTGGATTCAGTTCTCATTTAGTTTGATTTATGACCAGAATCAGTGGAGAGAATTGAGTTCAGGAGCTGAGGTACTGTGTTAGGGAGGTAGGGAAACATGCTTCTAGGCAGAAGCTCAGTGGGGTTGGTATTCATTTGGCACTGATTGTTTCGTGGTACTTTGGCAAGGAAGATGGAGTGGCTTCGGGGGGCATGGCAGAAGTGGAAAAGCATTGAAGAGGTTTCTTCAAGAGGTAGGAGAGGCAGAGTCAACCGCTAACATGGGTGCACGGCCTCCCCAAAAGTTTTACCAAAGTTCCCATATGTGTATTCTAAAGTTGAGCAATAAAAAAATATATCTATGTAACATCTTAATTTGAAACCATAGATTATTTATGAAGAAATAAGATGACAAGTTCAGCATTCTCTGCAGAAATTATTACTGTCATCTGCCCTTGTTTATTAAGAATCTGTTCTGCGTGGTATTTGTGTGAGTGAAATGAGTGGGAATCTCAAATGTCAACCAGTTTTGATCTGAAAAGTCTTTCTGGACCTTCCCTTCCACACCAATTCCTTCTTGTGCAGCTCTTACGGTAATTTCAGAAATGGAGTAAGTTTATAGCCTTTCTAACCAATGCTTGACTTAGATCTGCTCTGGCAGTGAAATCCATATCTCCTCTCTTGATTCCAGATGAATATGGTTATGTTGGAACTGGAGTATAAAACTAATATGGAGCAGACTTATATCAAGTGACCTGGCTCCAAGGAGTGGGTTAGATAAACCGCAAAATGATATAGTCATAAAACGGTTTCATTTACAAGATAGAACAGTAGTGTGAGACTAGGAGGCCTGCTGGGTTATAGTGAGGCCCTGGTGTTTTGCTGTTCTAGCCCTCCTGTTGAAAATCTGCTTCATTCTGGTATTTATGTGATTTTTTTATTCATAGAGTAATCTCTTTAGAAAGCCTCTGTAATTGGGCTCCTAAGATGCCAGTGTGTAAAGTACCTGGGTCCTACTGATCTGAGTTCTCTTTTTGCCAAGCTGCTTTATTTTTTTAGCATAAAAAATTCATAATCTCCTTTTTCTCTTTCCTTCCTTTCTTTTCTCTTCTCTTCTCTTTTCCAGGATGGTCTGTGATGAGATTCTTGCTGAATAACCGTAGATTTGGTTTGAGCTTTTTGTATTGTTCTATACCAAAAATTACTTGAGAATGACTTAATCTGGTTGTGGACTTACATCAGTTGACTCATAAATGACACGAGTTCCGCTTGTTACTGTCAAGTGAGGAGCATGGGGCGAGTTGTGTCTCCTTTCGGTGGTCAAAGGCGGTAAACCACTGTCTCAGTCCTCTGATGTTCACTGTATGTTATTTTTACTTTTTCTTTCCTTTTGTTTTGGAGTTCATAAAGACTTTAACTGGCTCCTGCTATGTCACGAGGACTTGCACGTTCTGCACGAGGACCGAGAGGATGCTGTCTGCTCTGTCGTTCTCACTGGGGACCAGCTACTTACCATTGCTCCCATGTCTCTGTGTGTCCCTCATCTGTTTGTGCTGGTCATCTACCTGATACCCACAGCAGGATTCCTATGCTCGTACCATCCTAGCTGTTGGCAGAGGGCACCATGTGAGGGTGGCAAGTTGGGAAGTGTAGGGGTAATAGTGACAGGATGTCCATCTTCCAGGCAGCATGGCCAACCTTCCCTTGCCTGCATGTTACTTTCTAACTTAGATCCTTTCCTGGCCTCAGCACCCTGTCCACACTTTGGGGAATTTTCTGGTCTTTCAAGGTCAGGATTAGATTTCTCAGAGAGTTATTCTGTGTCTATCTTGTTCACACATGGCTCTGAAATCGTACCTTTAACATTTAAGACTTCAAACTACTCTGAGTTTGACCCACTCTTTCAAGCATGGCTGCTCATTCTTTGTGTCAGTGAGATATTATGAAGCACTGTAAGATTGCTGTGTGTCTAGGATTTTCTTTGCTTACCTCAGTGAGCCTTGGGGTATTAAATTTTTCTTGAGTAGAAGTCATAAGTGGGCTTCTTTATTCTCATTCCGCATAGTTGGTTTGGAGAAAATATTTTTGAGTTTGTGAGTGGTGGTATTTGGAGAACTCCGTGGGTAACAAGGTTACATTGTACACTTTACCAAGATGAGAGATGAAAATTTCTGATTCAAAGATTTTCCATAAAAATCACACAAGACTTGTTTAAAATATGATTGCCTGTGACTTCTTGCAGTGGGTTATGTCTGGGAGGAACTGGAAAATGAGGATTTTCCTGTGTCTGTAGACCACTTGAGCAAAGGTGTGCTCTTCCATGAAATGACAGCCTGTGTTTGCCTGGGATGTGTCTGATTCCTGGAGGGTAACTTTCCATTTGCACAGAGGGCTCTGGGGGATGGGATTTATTTATTATCTCACAATGCAGTGCTTCCTCTCTGCCCTTCCATCTTCCCTTTTGAGGTGGGTGTGGGGTGGGCACTAGCCTAGGGACCAGTGAGGGCTCAGCTTCTAAAAGCTGTTGTTGTATTTTGAAACAATGCAGTATTTTTATTCTGTAGGAGTGCAGTGATGTAGCCACCAAGTATAAAATTCTGGTGGCTTCTTTGTGGTTATATGTGTGGGCCTATGTGTGTTGATGGGTGAAGATAGGGTGAAGATAGGGACTTGGGCATCCTATTCCACCTTTCTGAGCTCAACTCCCCTATGTGAGGATGGAGATGATTATAGTAAATCATGCATAAAATTTCAAGGTTTAAATGCTAAGCACTAAAAATAGCACTTAGCACATAGATGCTGTTAGAAGTTAGTTGCTATTAATGCTGTTGTTGTTAGCATTGTTCCAGCTAATTTGAATTAAAGTAGAAATGTCCATCTTTGATAGTCATGAGAATCAATGAGAAAGGTATAGGAAAATGCTCCACACAGAAGCTTGTAAGATATAAAGGAACTGGTGTAACTTTTGGTGGAGGTGGTCCTTGTCTGTGGTGTAGGCTTTATCAATGGAATTTCTTGTCATCGGTCCCCAGCTCGAAGATGTGCCAGATGCAGATAAAAGCACTGGAGTAATGTTAGTTGACTGCAGCATACCTCTTTCCTTAATCTTCCTAGGAGAGGAATTAGTATTTTGCTGCCAAGGGAGGGCAAACATCTGTAACTTTTCCAAATGGAATGAACATTTGGTTTTTACTGCATAAATTTTTCTCTCAGGTAAAAAACAAACAAACAAAAAACCAAAGTACTGTCTAAACCTAATTTCCCCTTCTTAAAAATGAAGTCATGTTTGATTTAATGGTACTGTTAATAGAACTAAGGAGAGCTAAGAGCCATTCTGACTTTAAAGCCTGCTAAGCCTTTAAATAAATACACTGTTGTTATCGTAAAACTTTCCAAACTGAGCTTGAAATTCACTCAGGCATCTTATAGAGCTTTGGCATATAAGAGGAAGACAACTAAAGATTCTGTAAATTCCTAATAACACTGTGGGTACTCTTGCAGCTTGAAAATAACAGAAGAAAATATAGCACTGCTACTTGGCTTGCAAATGTCCACATGAATATTAATTGACTGGCTCTTTGAAATAATGTCCCAATTGCAGGAGATAAATTTTGAGAGAATTTTGAGGGTATTTTATCATCTTCTCTCCTGTGAATGACTGAGTATGTGGACTGTTTCACACGGCAGTGCTGGAGTACCTATAGTGCTAACGGAGTGTTCCTCTTAGCACCCTACTTTGTCTGAAGCCTAGAATGACTCTTGTTGCCTATAACAAGGCCACTCCTTGGAGCTTTGTACTTATGGCCCTTTTCCACCTGATTCTCCGTCTCCCCCAGTTCTTCCTGTGCTGGCCCAACCATATTCCTTCTGACCCTTTGCTTATGTTGTTCACTCTGTCACAGACTCTTTCTCCACCTCCACAACCAGCTTGTCTCAAATGTCTTCTAGAAAAGACTTTCCCAAACATACTACCTTAAGAATTCACCATTTTCCCTTCTGTTTCAAGACAGAAATAGATGCATGGAGGCACAGAGAGGTTTACACATTTGTGATGTGTCACAGTTGGGGTGGGCAGTGAAATAATTTTTAGAAAAGAAAAAAGTATGAAAGCATAGGTGGTATTAGAATGTGATCAGCAAATTCAGGGACGAAAGAAAACAGGCTTTGCGAGGACTCACCGTCAAGCTGCGCTCTATAAGGAGGTTGTACATGTGGAGTCTTGGAATGGGAAGAGCCTCGGGTTTAAGACTGACGACACCTCTTCTAGCAGACCCGAAGTCTTGTCAGTAGGGAGTGTGTGGTAAGGTCAGAAGTGCGGTGCTGGGTCCTGCCATGTCTGGAAGAAGGCAGCTGCCCTTCGACTGTTGAGTGGGGGCTTTCTGATGAGCAACAATGCAGCTTCTGGGCTTTTCTTATGTCCTGTGGTGGTCCTCCTTGGATAGTGCAGTGTCTGATTATAAATCAGTAGGTGTTTAAGTGAGAGAAAAAGGAAGAAAGTTGGTTAGGCTTGTGTTCTACTGTGGGTCTCCCCAAGTTTATGCTACTCCCCAGAAAATCCAGATTTCTCTGCATGAGCTAGAAAATGCTGAATGATGTGTACACATGAATTTTGTGGCACTGTTGTCTGTTGCTGGTGCGATAAACACTGAAATAAGTTTTTCTCTTATTGGGTGCCATGGGAAGAGCAACCTCTACACAATAGTAGCCTCGCACTATTGTGCAAGACAGACCAGCTAGTAGTTCAGTCAGTTATTTAGAGGAGAAAAGATATTACAACACCAGATTCTTTCAAAATGAGTCTCCTGAAAGTGAGACCTTACTTCAAAGAGTACATTAATTAATACTTGGGTGGGTATTTGTAAGCCAAGCGCTCTTCCTCATAGTTCTTGTTTCTCTTCTCTGAGAAGTCATGAGCTTCTCAGGTTAGCAGGACACAATAAAATTATGGAAGATGGTCTGTGGCCTTATTTGTTCCACCTTTTTTTTTTTGTGGGAAGATGACGATGCTGGTGGCTTTTAAGTCTGTGTCTGGTCCTCTCCCTTCATCCATTTGGTCTTGCAGGTTACAGTAAGCAAGGCCTAGTTATGACCACTGAAGCAGAAATGCAGATTCAATGAGTAATTATTAAGAACTTTCAAGAATATTAGCTGTTTCAGTTGCAGCAGTGACTAGTGATGGAATAGTCCATTAGACATTTCTGTTCCCAGCAACTCCGGAGAATTGATTCCAATCTGAGGCAGCCAACCACTTTGATCAATACCATAATTACTCTTATTGATGGATTGTTTTACAATGGTAGCCATCAAGGCAGTCTGTCAGCTCAGGAGGCACCCGAACTGTCCCCCTGCAAGCTGTAATGTACCACAAATACCTGATTCAAATCAACTTACTATTGAGGCCAGGATGACAAGCGTGAAATTAATTGTTCCACTTCATGTAAGACCTGCATTCTTCTTTTGAGAGAGTAATTGGTTGCTGCGTGTAGTGTGAGAGCTGAGGGAGTTTTGCCTCTCTGCAATGTTTATGGACTTATATTTTTCCCCCACTAGCTATTTTTTTTCCCCTACTCTTTCAGGTGTCAGCAGTGCGGTACAGCTGCTGTTCTGCCTTTGTTATTTTTTAGTGTATCTTGTCATGTCAGAGAGAACGGTTTCTTTCTAGAAAGGTTGACTAAAAGCTGAAGGAAACTAAAAAGCTTATTTATGAAAGAGAGTTTTTTTGGGGGGGGCAGTATCACAGCTCAAGACCTCAGAAGTATTTGAATTAATGTAAAAAATCAGCAGGCAAGTGGTGGTGAGCCCACAGTTCTTCCATGGTTGTAGCAGGCTAATTCAAAAGAGTGATAATTTTGCAGAGAATAATCTGAACTCTCAGCGATTAGTGCACTGGTATTTCTGGGCATGGTAATGCTTTTAAAGTTAAAGTTGTTTATTACAGCATTTCCAGGTTGAATCTGATAAGTAACTATGAAAAGGTGATTCTGTAGATAATCCCATAGGCAACCAATGTTGTTGAACACCCACTATCTGTAAAGCATTGTTTGGGCCCTGGGGTGTACCAAGTAAATAAGCCCTGGGCTCTTAAAGTTTATGTTCTTGTGGGAAGATTGGGAACCCAGATAACTGCTGTATACCCAAATATATAGATAGTATCAGATGGTGTTAGGAATGGAAGACAGTGACAACCTTGGCTGAGGTCGGAGAATGGAGACTGAGGAAGTGCAGGTAAGAAAGGTTTGAATATAAACTAAATTTAAGAGTGAAGGTGGCTTGAGCCCACAAGCTGGGCTGGAGCTTTGCACTATAGTGTGAGGCTACTATTGTGTAGAGGTAAGAAAGCTCCAGCCCAGCTTGTGGGCTCAAGCCACCTTCACTCTTAAATTTAGTTTATATTCAAGATGTTCTAGAGGCAGAACTTTACTTTTACACTTTGAAAGGAGGAGATTTGGTGCAGTCAGATTTCAATGCAGGGGAACAAGCCAGCATAAAATACATAACTGAGAATGTTGGGGATAGTTTTAAAGGTAAGTGATTTTATTGCTGTTCAGTCATGTAAGTGTTTAAAAGTATTGATTGAACATTTTCATAACAGCTGAAGGAATCAGATGTGATTAATAATAAATAGCCTATGAGAGAATTATAAAACCCAAGGTGATGTTGGCTAGAGAGGAGGGTTCCACATTATTCAGTTGCATATCATTAGATACAGGAGGTAACTTCATTAGCTCTCCTCTCTCGCAGAGTGGACTGAGGTAGCTAAAGATGTCACCCGATCATGCCTTCCTTCCTCCTGTCTTCCAGGTTCTTTGGGGGAGCTTTTTTCTCTGCTTAATCCTGTGGTTCTGTGAGCTCCTGCCACAGGTGAGTCCTAGCACTTGCTTCCACCAAGGTCTCACCTGCCCCTAGACACAGAATGGGCTTAAAAAATGGCCTCATGACTTAGGCTAGACTAAGTAGAATCTTCACTGATCTTTTCTCCAGGAGTAATGAGAAAGATGTGCTCTCTACCAGGTTGGCTTAGTACATAATACTGACTGGTCCCTGGAATGCCCTGGAATGCTTATAGCATGAAGAGTTGTGATGGAGACAGGAATAAAGTAGATCAGATCCAATCCTCAACTGTGTGTTCTTGTTTAAGTTTCCTTGTCTAAACAACTAAATATTTAGTAGAAAAAAGCATCCATTAGAAACAAACATTTGAAATATGCTTCTTCCTAATGAAGCCACACCGATGAGATTTCATTTCTGCTGTCTGCAGAGTTGCCGCGAAGTGATTTCATTGTGTGGTAGGATGGAAGAGAACTCTTCCAGGGGAGACTGATGACATGGAGCCCAGGACTTATGGGGCCCTGCTGTTGTCTCTGGAAGCACTTGCTGTCATTGGAGGAGTCCCTTGAAATAACTTTTATGATGACAGCATTGTAAATACGTAGCACAAAGGCTTTGTGTGAAGGAAACACACAAAATGAAAAGTTCATTTAGTTAAAAGAGAAGCTGCCATTGCATTTATGTAGCTGCATAATAGGGGCTTCTGAGAAGAGCAGTGGAATCTGCAGCTGCTGGTGCAAAGCCCTGCACATAGCCGCTCAGGTTTTGCAGTGCTCAGGAGTTTTCAGTTGTGTTTATGGGCCAGCTGCTTTGCTAAGATTTGGTAATATATGGGTAGAGGAGTCTTGAATAAACATGTTTCTTTCTCCCCCTCAGGGATCCAAGATCTTCAGCATTCTAGCTTCTAAGGACTGAAGCAGTAATAGTTGGGGTTTGTAAATGTGGAATCAACTATTTCCTTAGCTACTTTCCATTTATTTTATGGAACTAGATGTGACAAATTCGTCTGCTTTCTAATCAGATTCCAGATCACACTCTAGACATGTCACTCTTTGCCACCACTCTTACTGATCTTTCTTTTCCTTGGGGACCAGAGCCCTAAATTGAGTACCTCAAATCCCCACTTGGGTCTAGAAGGCACCTAGGATGTGCTTCCTTCCCTTCTGTGATTTCTGTCTTTCTCCTCAATGCTCAACAGGGTTGCAGCCTTGCCGGTCCTTTCATTATTTCTAAATATGCTGCCCCCTTTCTGTTCAACATCTTGAGTGTCACGTTCCCTGTTCCCTCCACCTTAAATGCTCTTCCCATCCTTCTTTGTACTCTTGCCTTATCACTCAAGTCTCAGCTCGTGGCATCCTGGAAGAGCTGGTACCACCCAGGCAGGCTCAGCCTTCTGCCCACTAACCCCATATCATGCAACCATGCCTTATTTTCTCCAGAGTAGGTTTGTGCAAAAACTGAACTTACTGCCTTCTTCTGTCTCTCTCTCTTCGTTCTGGAACAGTGGTGGTGAACCTGGGGCATGTGTGCCACCGTGAGCTCTTGGTATCACTGAAAGCTCTAAAAGCTTTTCCATCAATGCTCTAGAATCATGGCAGGAACATGAAGGCATCATTTCTCTTATCCTCTGTTGTATCTTTCGCACTTGTGTTCTTACACATAGTAAATGCTCACTTGTGTTTCTAGTAAGAGGAAGTGGCTAAGTAGCCTGCCCATTCTTCTGAGCAGTGATGTCATTCAAGTGAGATAGGTGATTTAACTCAGCATCTCTCTCTAGCTACCCTGCTATGGAGGGAGAAGTGGAATCTAAGAATCGTGTTAAGCTGGGTACTTTGAATTCTCATTTAATCCTTACAAAAACTTTAGTTACTAATAATACTTAGGCCCATTTTCCCTCTATATTTGGAATCCAATTTCATTTTCCAACATCCACATTCCTTCCTGGCACTGGCAGCCTGAGGATTAACTGAATTTGCTATCGTAAATTTACAAATTATCTTCTTCCTCTGCCAGACCTTTAAGCCTGGTCCTAGGGCTGGTGTATTCGTTGCTGTATACTCCCAGCCATGTGAGTGCTTGGTCCATAAAATGGGTGCTAATGGCCCCAGAGCTGATCCTGAGGGCTGGGGGAAGGTTTCTGGCCAAGTGTCTTACTCTTCCTTTTCTGGATACAGAGTTTTGCAATCTCAGAGACTCCTTGTTTGAATAGTGTATTACAGGATTGAGAGTGATATACAGTCTACCTTCCCTTTAACACAGGCAGCCTAAGTGCACGAAGATGTAAGGAGCCTTGTGTTCAGTGAGACAAGTCTTAGATAGTGCCCCTGCCACAATGCTTTAGGCGTAAGGAAGGGGAAAGTCGTGGATACGGTCTGACATACGCAGATGTATTTTGAGGGTGCCATGTTGGAGTCCTGAAAACTGGAGGATGGATGGTTCCCTTGTTTTCCACGTAGAAATGTCAGAAGTCCCTCTGAGGTGTTTGATAAACTAGTTAAGCCAGGAACCCATAGGGCTTTCCTGGGGAGGTGGTCTGGGAACAGAGCTGGGGATGGGGGCAGTGGGGAGGGAACATGAGTTTTTTTTTTTTTTGGCTGCTGTTTCCCTAAGGACTTCTGTATTGCACTTGTATGAATTCTTAGAACCTGCGACAGGCTGCATAATTGCTAGACCAACATAAATCTATAGCAGCGATGGATAGATTTTGCTGACCTGTTTGCTTTGGCGGTAGGACACAGTAGAGCATGTCTGCATATCCTATCACAGGCACAGGCTGTGGTGGGGCCAGGGAAGGAACGCTGCTGTGTCCCAAGGTCACGAGGGAGTGATGATAAAAGAGACACCATTGAAGCAGAGAGTTTTCCGGGGTGGGAAAGTGGGGAGCTAGAACAACACATTTCCTCCCATGGAGAACCCATACAAGAGGGCATAAAGCCCAGGCAAATGTGTATTCCTTTGTGTTTCAGGCATCTAGAAGGTAAGTATACTGCTGAAAACCCTGCCTGACCAAGAGTCTTTCTTCCTAGTTGAAAGCTGAATAATTACATATATGTAGGCTTTCAAAAGATACACTAAAAAATCAGAGTACTTATCAAATTGCTTAAAGGATTTTATTTTTTTTTCTTAAATCCATCCATTCCATCTGCTGATATTTGCTGAGCATATACTGTGACCAGCATTGGGACAGAAATGGCACTAGAATGGCATTAGAGTTAAAAGGCAGGTAGTTTCCTGGCCAGCAGAACTCATGGTTCAGCCAAGAAGCCATTGTCTCCTAAGTGGAGATGCTCCTTGATTTACAATGGGGCCGTGTCCCAATACACGCATCGTTACATGTTAAAAATGTAATTTGAAAATTCACAGTGATAGAAGAGGACATCAGAAGAGTGGAAAGACATCCCTTGTAACTGAATAGGCAGAGCTAATATTGGCGAAGTGGCCCTATTGCCAATAATGATATGTAGATGTAATGTATTCCCTATCAAGATACTAACAGCATTCTTTTAGAACCAAACAACCCTCCTCTTCCCCCACCAGCCACCAAAGACTTGACTACATAAGGGGCTCAGCTCTCCCGAACACTGCCCACAGCTCGCTGTGGGTGCCAGTGTGACTGATAGTGGCTAAATGTGGCTCTCCCCATTGGGCTTCTTGTGCATGGGAAGGAAATAGGAAGCATCATTGGTTAAGCAAATCCACGAGGAGAGTGGTGCAGATGGACATCTCGGAGGGGAAATGAGGAAAGAGAATCATCACTCTCACTGGCCCACCAATGCCACCTTCAAGGCCTTTGCTATGATTATTGACAAGCTGGAAGAAAATATCAGTAGCTCCACGGCCAACAGCATGGCAGCCAGCAGGTCTCCGGGGACCCTGCGGCTGGTGGTGCTGGCCACCCATTGTGGCTCCCTGATCAGGAAAGGCATCTGTAAGGTCAAAGAGGTCCACAAGAGCATGTGGGCCCAGATCCAGGTGGTGGGGATGTGCTGCCCAGCTCTACTGCACGGGCCATCACCATCTCTGGCATGCCAAGCAGATCTGCCTGGTCATGTGAGACGTCCTCCCAGTCTCCACAGGGCAGAGTCATGATCATTCTGTACCAGCCCATGCCGGCCATCTATGTGGGGCGGCCGAGATTGCTGCAGAGATGCCATGGGCTACCCCCACGCCATCCATGACCTGGAGGGACCACCTGTGGATGCCTACTTGATTCAAGGATGACACATCCTTTCTCCACTCCATCTGGCCAAGCTGAACCAGGTGGCAAGACAACAGTCTCACTTTGCCATCATGCATGGTAGGACCAGACTCACTGGAACTGACTCCAGCTCTCCAGAGGTGAAAGGCTATTAGGCAAGTTTGGCTGCATCTAAAACCACCCATTAGCTCACCATTCCAAGTAACAATTGGCTGCATAATCGGGCGCCAAGGCGCCTACATCGATGAGATCTGCCAGATGTTTGGGGCCCAGATCAAAGTTGCCAACCCAGTCAAAGGCTCCTCTGGTAGGCAGGTTACTAGTACTGGCTCGGCTGCCAACGTTAATCTGGCCCAATATCTAATCAATGCCAGGCTTTCCTCTGAGAAGGGCATGGGGTGCAGCTGGAACAGTGTAGGTTCACTCATAACCCTCGTCTGCTGTTTTCCAGTGATCCAACTGTGTAATTTCTGGTCGGTGATTCCAGCTTTTAAATAATTTATAAGTGTTCAGTTTCTACACCTTATCATCCACGAAGAATTTTTTAAAAATCACACTGTCTGTTCAGCTGTTAATGCTGGAGTCCATATTTAGTTTTATAAGCTTTTCCCTGGTTTTAGTTTGTGTTTGTTTTTTTTTGGTTCATGGACTTTATTTCTGTTTGTCGCTAAGAAATGTAAGAGTGAATGTCAATTTCAGTTTAATTCTGTTATGACAAGAATTTAAAAATTAAAAAATGGATTGGTTAAAAAGAAAGAAAAAACAACCCTAAAACTTACATGGAGTGAAAAGAGACCCAGAATAGCAAAAGCAATCCTGGGCAACAAGAGCGAAGTAAGAGGTGTCACAGTCCTGGGTTTCAAGTTACAATAGAGAGGTATGGTAATTAAAAACAGCTTGGTTCTGGCACAGAAGCAGAAATACTGATCAGTGAACAGGAGTGATGATGCAGAAACAACCTCAGGTACATTCTGTCATCTGATCTTTGACAAAGGAGCCAAAAACATATGCTGGAGAAAAGACAGTATCTTTAAAACATGGTGCTGAGAAAAGTGGTTATCCACTTGCAAAAGAATGAATCTAGACTTTATCTCTCACTGTGAACTAAAATCAAATAGATGGAGACCTAGGTATAAATATAAACACCGAATCTGCCAGAAGATAAAATAGGTACAATTCTTGAAGACACAGACACAGAAGGCAAAGACTCTAGAACAGCACCCCAGTTGCACAATAAATAGCAGCAAGAGTCAGCAAATGGGATAATATCAAATTGAAAATCTTTTGCACGATGAAGAAAACAGAGTGAAGAGACGACCTGCAGAGTGGGAAAGTATTTTTGCCAGCTACTCTTAAGACAGAGGAAAGATACCTAAAATGCATAAAGAACTAAAAAATTAGACCTCTGAAATAAAAGAACCAATCAGAAAATATACAGCTAAAATGAATATATACTTTTCAAAAGAAGTACATGACCAATGAAGAAAAAGTGCGTAGTATCTTTGGCTATTAGAAAAACAAAGAAATCTAAACAACACTGAAATTTCACCTTTCTGCAGAAAGAATGGATAGCAAATGCTTGGTGAGATTGTGGGGGAAAAGAAATCATTTCACCTTGTTGGTGGGAATGTGAACTAGTACGACTACTATGGAAATCAGTATGGAGAGTCCTCAGCAAATTAAAACTGGAGATTCTATTTGACCCAGCTGGACCTCTTCTGGATATCTTCCTGAAAGAGTTAGAGGCATCATCTTATAGTGACACATGCATAATCTTGTTTATAACAGCTCAACTCATAATGTGTAAGTCTTGACAGCAGTCTACGTGGCCATCAGCAGAAAATGTGGCATATTTTCTCAGCCACAGTGAGCACCCCTGCTGCCTCCAGCCATGTCCTGAGAGTATTGTACAGCTAACCAGGAAAAGACAGAAATTCACAATTCGAAGTGTGCTTTCTACTGAGAGTGTATCACTTTTGCACCATCACAAAATGAAACCACTGACAAGTCAAGGACTGTCTACAATTACTGTCCCTTCCCTTAGCAACAATATGGTGAGTTCCCTCCTAACGTTAGGAACAAAGATACTTGTTTTTGGTTTCGTTTTGTCTGTACTTTTGGCATAGATTCATAAAGTTTGTTTTAACTTTTTAACTATAAATTAAGCGAATAGTTTGGGAATTCACTTGCTTTTTAATCAGAACATTTGAGATAAAGCTTAAGATTCTTTGGTTTCCCAATTCCCTTCCCAGGTCACTACTCTGATTTACAGTTTGGGTTTGAAGAGAATTTGTGTGTGTGTGTGTGTGTGTGTGTGTGTGTGTGTGTGTGTAGTGTATACGTCTGTGAAAAACACCTACAGTGGTTTTAACACAAATGCAGCACATGCTATGCATGTGTGCTTGTACTACCTGCTTATTTGATTCCACACTACAGTTTTACATTGATTCATGTTGATATCTGTGAAGATATCAGGTTATTTTTAATTACCAAAAGTTACACTTAGTAATAATCCTCCTTGGAAGCTTGTATGTTGGTGACAGTCTACTGACCCAGAATCATAAAACTAGTAGGTAGAGATGGTTTACAGGTGTGAGGTCTTGTTGCCTGCCAGATGCTATTCTAAATCTCTCACATAAATTGTCTCACTTCATCACGAGAGCACCTCATGAGGGTCAGTGCTGTTTTAAGTACCATTTCACAGGGCAGGGGAGCTGAAGCACCAAGAGAAAACGTAACTTGAATAAGGTTACAAAGGGAGGACACGATACAAAATCTGAAGCCTAGTAGTACATCAGAGTCCAAAACTTGTTTGTTCTCTTGAGCACCTGTGATTTCTGGGACATTAGATACTAAATGTAACCTCCCAAGCTGCATGTGATGGGCTGAAAGGAAGCTGTTTTACATTCATCAGTTTGCTGATCTGACAAAGATTGTTGAGTACTTTTGCTTTGCCCCTTTGTCTGCTGGTGCCTAGCCACACAGGAATGAAGACAGCCTTACGAAGCTCGCAGTGATGGGGGTATGCCGAATAGCCATCTGCGTAAGACATGCACAGTGGCTGTCCCTGGTAGAGCAGAAAGCTGGTATTTTCTTTCCTGTTGGATGGCATTTGTTAAACTGAGTGACTAACGCAGGTCCACAGCATAGTTAGAGGAGAATCTATGGTCTGTGGGAATCATGTTGTGCTGTCTTATGTTTGTAAAGGCAGAAGGGAGCCACTCAGCAGCAGGTCTTGAATGCCAGTGTTTTACCCCCGCTTTCTGCCCAGTCACAATATGGCAGATTTGCTATTCATCCAGCTTAATCATCGTTAGCATAATGGGCTCTGGTGCCCACCCAGATGTGGCGATGGTGTCCTCAGCTGATTACGAAGATTGCAGCCCAGGGTTTCAGGAAGCTGCTCTTACTTCCTGTCCTCAGATCACTTTTGTGGGTTGATTTTTTTGTGCTCTTGTGTTAAAAAAATAAGAAAGGAAGTGATGGGAAGGTTTTCTTCTATTTAATGTATCTTGTGTATTGATGAAAGATAATCACAGTGTCTGTGATTTTTTTCTTTGAAAATCAGGAGAATGATTGAGGACAGAGGAAGCATTAGTCACTTGGCTTTGAACGCTAAATTTGTTAGTTGTACTGGAGGCTCAGATGAAGGGAATGTGCTCTGTCTTCCTCCTCATTTGTACCTGTAATGATCTTTCATCTGAGAACTGGAAAAGGTGGACTATCTCATCTTTTTCTTTAAGAAAAAAAATATTTTCAAGATATCAAGTGTGAAATGGAAGGAGAGGAACATGGGTATAATGCTGACCAGCTCTCTTATGTAGTGTCTTACTTCGTAATGGGCTCGGTGTAGCTAATGGTCTTACATAAGCTTGTGTGTGGGGGGTGGTACATGGCTATTTACTTACTTATGGAACACTTAAGTAAATTAAATTATGACTTTTTAAAGTCAGAGGATCCAAAAACTGACAGGTTTTCTCTCACAACATAAAGAACATATTTTAACAGAAATATCATACCTTTAAATAACACCTTTCTCCTTTGTGTGCATCAGAAGGAAAAAAATGGAAAAAATATACTTAAGAGAGGCAAGCATATTTTTTTCTCTTTGGTTAGAATCCACTTGTGCTTTGAGGAGGTTTAAATTTCAGACTGACCTAACATCTTTTGAGGCTCAAATTTAGTGTGTTCTTACCAAGCAAAAAAAAAAAAAAAAAAAAAAAGCACCTTCCTAGTTCAAAGAGGGAGGAAAATTTAAAGACTTGTAAAATTCCCTAAAGCCTTCTTGGATATCAAATAGCACTCAGAGAAAGCACTTGATGAATGAAGGACCTAGGAATTAGAAAAATATGGGCTACTTTTTCATTATATGTAATCATATTTAAAAGCAGTGGAAAAAGTTCTTAGGTCTAGGGCATTGGGACTTAAATCAATGTCTTGGAATTTTTTTTCCTTGTTGCCAAAGCCAGAAAATGTCCTGATTTGGCTTGAGCCGGGTGGAAGTGAAAGATCTTTTTTCTGTGTCTATGATGCATGAAACTGACTGGAGAGGTTTTGGAGCACAAGCTCTCAGCGATGCTCCTGATATTTGGAATGGGATAGTGTGTTACTTTCTGTCATAATAAAGTTACTCATATTTTTCTGGCTCTCACCAGATAACTGAAATGGAAAACACTGTTAAGAGAAACAAGATGAGTTATCCAAGAATCTTCTAAACTGTCTTAGAATGCTGGTTGGTTACGTTCTGGAGTTTAGACGTGGGACCTTAGCATCGTCTGAAGTCAGCTCTTCCCTTGTGGAGGGAGTGAGGGGGCAGATGGTGGGTTACAGGTAAGGTTCCTTCCTCTCTGTAGGAGAACAACCCTGCAGACCGCAGGGCATTGCAGGCAGGCACTACCATGTGCAGCTGCTTGGCCTTGTTAAATAACGCCTTGTAACTGCTATTCAATGACACTCACTTGCTGAAGTTGCAGAAGAGGCTGTGACCCACCAGAACCTGTTTTTCTGGGTTATTCTGATTTCAGTACCTAGTTTTAAAGTGTTTAAATTTTCCATTGGAGCTACACAGTAGATTATCTCTGGGGTGAAACCTCATCACGGTTCAGATTCATGGTTAACATGCAGTGGGTGCCCATATTTTTTAAAAATGAGAATTAATGGCATCTTTTTTGAATCAGAGAGAACATACACACTTTTCAAAAGCTCAATATTGGATGTGAGTTTGAAATCACTTAATGCTTTTACTGAAGGCTGATGTTAGGGTCAAAGAGCACTTAATCCCTCACTATTTTAAGCTTTCCTACTGCTATATATTAATCAAGGCTTAGCAAATATAAGTGAAGTATAGAAAATGAAGCATCTATAATGTTTTGGTGGCAGTGGGAAAGGATATTCTAAGTGATTTTTCCAGAGCCCACTGCTTTGAGTTATTTTTTCCATCCTAAACACATAATTTTCAGGGGTTTTGCAGTTCATCCATGTAATGATTTTGGGGCTTAAGCTAATGGTTACTAAAAGATTTCAGCCTGAGAGCCACTGATGTTTGGGAGATGTTTTTATGTATAAAATATAAATCCCTTTGGTTGCTCCAAGTTAGAAATGATAAAATAAAAAGAAGGAAAGGGAAAGAAGTTAATGGTCTGAAACCTAGGGCTGGTGTGTGTTTATATCCAGAATCAGAACAGGGTGTTGGCTTTGGCAATGGGAAAATACTAATAATCTGAGCTGTAGCATGGAAATTGGAAAAAAAAAAAAAAACAGACTTAAAGAAAAGACTGGTATGACAGATTTTAAATGGGAAAGAAGCTTTGGGCATGTGTGTCCTGGCTGCATGACCTTCATGTAGAGGCTGTTGGCAGGTTGTTCCCAGATCTGCTGATGTCATGGCAGAGGCTACCATTGCTGAGCTGTTAGCACCTCCTCACCACTGCACTGAGGGAGGGGGCTGCCGATGACCTTTGCCCTTAGTGTAGCTGGTGAACTAGGGATAATTCCTTTTACCGTTCTAGAGATGAAATAACTGAGGTATGGAGAGGCAAAAGGACTTGTTCAAGGCCACCCAGCTAGTGTGTGGACAACACAGGGGCTTGAACCTAAACCGCAATTTGTAGTCCAACCATTATGTGTTAGGACATAGAAGCAAAGCGCTTGGGAATGGTAACCTGGAAGCCAGTGGTTCTGAAACTGTAATAGCAGAAGAGTCTTCCAGAAGTATGTGGTTTCTGGAAGGATGGAGAAACCCATGGAGTGGATTTGGATCTCTTGTTATTTTTGGACCAGGAGGACCTGAGGTGGAAATAAAGAGTTCCTGTGGCTAGGTTTGGTTCTTTATTTTGGGATACATTGACTCCATGCTCACCTCAGCAAGAAGAACAGAATGGCTATTTGAGTACCCAAACCACAGTCTGCTTGGGGTCCCAGGGCAGGTAGAGGTGAAAGAAGCCTGACCTGGATTTGAACACTACAGGGGAACTTTCTGTGTTTTGGGGACACTTCTCGTATCTCACAGCTCTGTGGTTATCAGAGGAGGAAATGTTGATGGGTCTGTGAGCTCTCTGTATGTGGGCCTCTTACAATTTTCTGTTTCTCTATCTTTTGCAGCCTTTTTAATGCTTTCTCTTGTTCATGTGTGGTCTCTCTGTCATTTCTTCATTGCTTCCCTGAGTTCTTTGTTATGATAAAGACTAAAATTTTTAAGAAAGGGCACTTTCTATGGACCACTTACTATGAGCTGGAGATGCAAAGACTCATCGCTGGGGCCCACATCGGGGTGGCGCATTCCAGGACGGGGAGGTAGGAGTGTCCACACATGATTGACATGAGTGGTAGAGGAAAGAGGCCAGCCCATTGCTGTGTATAGTGCAGACAGAAAACATGGATGAGCCTTGTTGGTGCCA
This sequence comes from Dolichotis patagonum, assembly GCA_004027295.1. Classification (NCBI taxonomy): domain Eukaryota; kingdom Metazoa; phylum Chordata; class Mammalia; order Rodentia; family Caviidae; genus Dolichotis; species Dolichotis patagonum. The sequence goes on along the minus strand of PVJX010000283.1, from coordinate 5,717 downwards.
GGGCCAGGTGCACAGACAACAGAAAGTGGCTTGGAAAGTTACGGGGCAGGAGGTGCTGTCTGCCCCAGACTCCAGAGGTGAACGGGGCTAGGAAAGAAGGTGGGTATATTGCTTTAGGTAGCTTCGCTGAAAAAATTTAGGGATAGAAATAGGTTTACTTTTTATTTTTTGTTTGTTTTGTGAATATAGGTGATGAAAGACACTTAAACCATGTATAGCACTTGAGAAAGTGCTTGACAGATGAGGAAAGACCTCAGTGCATGGTTACTGTTACATTTTAGTAATGATGATAATTTCTTATAATCTAATGGCAATCAGATTTTGGTTTTGGGAACAGAAAAATGCCTCTCTTGCTTGTTGCGCAGAACCTGAGGCAGCTAGTCTGAGTTTGAGGGTGGGCAAAGTGTTAAGTGAACAGTATGTAGTTCAGGTCTTGGGGTGTTTCCAGAATTGCCTTGTTCTTCCCATTTTAGCTTTCTCAGTTGTTGACCTCTGCACTGACTTTGCAAATATAAATAAGGAAGAGGAGTTCCTTTTCTCTATTTTGTTTACCAGACAAAACTGTTTAATGATTCCATTTTGGAGATTATTTAGTTCTTGCTCTAACCATACAAATGTTGCTTGATTTAAATATGAAGCAGAGATGCTGTATCGTGAGAACTGGAATTGCAGGCGTTGATTGGCACGGCTCACCATTTACTGGATGCTTCTCTGGAGGTGACCACATACGTTTGTTTCTACCTTGCCCTTCCTCAACAAGGTGGTTACAGACTCCGTTTCTCCACATGGCTTTGTCAACCATCCACAGGGGACATATTTCAGCTGCCACTGCATTGGCTTTCTAGTCTTGCATAACAAGTCGCCAGAAATCTGCTGCTTAAAACAACACTCATGTATTATCCCATAGGCCCACAGCCCTCAAGTCCAGGTGACCTCTGCTGGGTCCTGTGTTCATTAACTGCAAGACTGAAGCCAGTCGTCTAGGTTATCTCTTGTCTGGAGAATGCTCTTCCATCCTCATTCAGGTTGTTGATTAATAGTGTTCTTGCACCTTAAGGACCGAGGGCTCTCTTTCCTCACTGGGTTTCGGCACGGGGGTCTCTCTGCTCCTTGGTGCCGCGCACTGTCCCTCTCAGGGTGCCCTGTCATCTTCAGAGCCAGCAGTACTGTGGCCCATCAAGTCCTTCTCAAACACTAAGTCTCTCAGCATTTCCTCTTTGTTACCAGCCAGAGAAAGTTCTCATTTCAGAGAGTATTTAGTTTTGTGCTTCGCTGATACACAAAGTCAGAAACAGTGAGCTACCAAGAGACGTCTGAGGGAGGCAGGAGGGCTGCATCGCATTTGCAATTGTGGGCATAATTATTTCTAAGTGACAGCTGGTGGGAACAGAGTGGCAGTGAACTGGAATTCATGTCCTGACTCAAGGACCATGCATCTGGGAGCTCGAGGCACTTTTTTTGAGCCTTGACTTCCCCACCTATGAAATGAAATAGCCATGCTGTTAGGGTCAGCTTGTTTTTCTTCCGCCTCCTTTCCTCTGCTTCTGACACGCTCCCCTTGTGCCGTCCCCTGGTCCCCTGGCAGATGTCCCCAGTTAGCCATCCCCTCCTCCCCACTGTGCCTGGATGCAATCCTAGAACCCTTTTGACATGGCCCTCCAGGAAGCCACTAGCAGTCCATTGGAGTTGGCAGTGGAGGTGAAGTGTGTCATCCTGGCCCGTGGGGGTCTTGTTTCATCCTGAAATGGCACAGTTCTCTCAAATGAGAAATTATCACCTCCTTTGGCCAAACTGCTGATACTCAGAGAAAAGCCAGTTGGCTGGGGCTTGGCTTGTCATAGAGACATCTGGGAAGCGGGTTCATTTTTCAAGCCACAAATTGAGGTGTGCAGGAAAAGTCACTTTCTTTCCCTCCAATTGGACTTAATGTTTAGTTGCACCTCTGGCCATCAAGTTTTTGAAGTGAAATTCCAGTCTTGGTGGTGCTCAGTCTGGCTCTCCCTGGGGTTGATCTGGGTTCCGAGGCCCCAAGCAGAATCAAGGTATAGTCTGGTGCTCTGCTGCCACCTGTGGTAGTATCAGTGGAGACATCCTTGTCCCAGTTGTCTCTGAGAAGCTGGATTGAATAACAAACCCACTTGAAGCTCAGTAGCCCGTAGTTACTCTCTTGCTTAGGCTTGGATTTAGGTAATTCTCGGGGTCATCTTCATGCAAGGGTCAGAAAGTCAGTGTTTCATCTTGTTTCGTCATGAAGCCAGTAGTCACATAGGCAAATAAAAGAGGGCTGGAAGTTATTTTGTAGCTCTTAAGCACATGGGTGAGTGTGGGGTACACATCGTCCCCTATCCATAGTGTACACCTGGACACATAGCAGCGTCTGTCCAGAGGAAAGCTGAAAAATGTGGGTGAGGAGTGACACCTGGGTGTTAGATGAGCATTGCTAGTCACCGCCGCAGCTGTTGATTCATTTAGAGCCACTTCTGCACTTCCCTATCCTGCCTGGAAGCAAGTTTTCAGCACATTGACCAACTCTGGGCTTTGCTCATGCTGCTTACAGTCAATCAGGGAAACTTCTGTTCTCCCCAGCACGGGCATGGGGAAACCAAGGGACTGACTGGATCTTCAGCCTTGCTGTGCCACAGATATCTTCAACTTTTGTCTTGATTAATGCTGCTGTAACAAAATGCCTGAGACTGGTCACTTGTAAAGTACAGAAATTAATTTGTTTTAGTTCAAAGACTGAGAAAGCCTGGATCAAAGTGCTGACATTGGTGGCTGTTGATGGCTGCTTTTTGCTTCCAAGGTGGTACCTCTTTGCTGTCCTCACGTGACAGAAGGTGGAAGAGCAAGAGAGCATTCTCCCAAGGGTGCTGGTCCCCTTCACAACAGTGGAGCACTCATGACTTGAGCTGCTGCACTGGGCTTGTGTTTCCGCATGAATTTTGGAGGGAACATGTTCAAACCATAGTAGATTCTGATGTGCTGCTCGTGGGATGACTGGGTACCTTCCTGGTTTCCTATATTTTGGGGGGAACAAAAGGTACAGGTGTTTCCTGTTTTCTAGTTTCCTAAACCAATCTTGTTTTTTTTTTTTTTTCATTCTCCTCTCTATTTCTTGACTTGACCAAGATGGGATGTGAGGACTTAGGACCCCTCCCCACAGACCTTTGTTAGGAGCACATGGGAGTCTGGCTTCTTGGCGCCCCTGACACCTCTCCAGCATTTCTGGTCTAAGTGGACTGGCTGTCACCACTGGAGCTCTGGTAACTCAGGGACAATTCTGGAACCTGTGACCCTATTTGTCCTGGGTTGGTTTATCCCATGCCCTACACTTGAGGAATCTGAGAGCTAAGCCTTGGACCATGTTATTCTAGGTCCTGCTGTGGCTCCTGAGGACGGCCAGCTGCTCTCCTGGTGAATAGATTAAAAATATTACTTGGCCTCATCTGTGTTTTTAGTTCTTATCCTGTTTTGCTCACGGTGAACAGGTCACTGGAAAAGGGAAGGTGGATTTTTGTGGTTCCCCAAGTCTAACACAAGGATAACATGTGGGAAGGAGAATGTTGAGAGCTTGTGAAGGCTTCACACTTGTTCTTCCCTCTGGTCCAGCTGTGCTTATTGGCTAGGGAAATGGTTTTGGATTCTTTCATTGCTTTTGCCTGCTGGGTCCTTGTTCTTTCTCTCTCAGTTGTTTGGAAATTGGAAAGGAGAATTTTCCTCCCTCTCCTGCTTACTCTTTTGTTTTTCTGCCTCTCCCTGTCTCCCACGCAGATGCCCCTATACCCTCTGATCCTACCTAGATTCCCTACTTTATTTCCCACTGCTTTTTTTTTAAACCCGCCTATCATTCAGATAAGTTAAACTATTGCCCTTTTCTCCCGTGTTCTTCCATGCTGTCTGTGGGGCTATCAGCGGGTCCCTGTTGACTGTTTCTCAGGGAGCGGCTGGCTTCTCCCTTCGTCTGATTTGCATCCGAGGTGAGTCCTGGGCACTGCTCAGTGTTCAGGAGCTCATTCTCACGGGCAGCAGCTTTCACAAGACGGACTGGTGGCATGGACCAGAGGTGGTCAGGGGTCAGATGATGGCCTCTGGAGACCATTCTCAGGGTTTGGGGATTCTTCCCTTTTTCCTTTCTTATATAAATGTTCTTTTATAAATTTTAATTTTTGTTAGTATTTATTTGCAGTACACAATGATTGCATTCCTCATGGTACATTATGAAACCCATTTTAATTCTTTTTACATCCTCTTCCTCGCCGCTCCTTGTTCCCTCCTCCATCTTTTGCCTTTTTCTTATAAGTGTGCCCAGTCTAACTCAGTTACCAGGCATTTCTTTCATAAGGAGAGTTCAGGATATTCATGAAAGTTGTGTTTGTACCGAGATGGCCTTATCTTTAGGACAACCAGAGATTTTAGGTCCTGTTGGCCTAGAAACAAAGTAATTCCTGGCCATAGCTGGAAATCCCCAGCCAGGATGCACTGTCAACTTTTTATTACTGCAGTAAATACTCAAAGAATTAGCCGATGAAAACAAGAGGTTTATTTTGGCCCCTAGTTCTAGAGGTGATCAAGCTTGACTTGTTGGTTTGAAGGCCTGGGAACCTGTGATGGGACTGCCGGCAAGGCTGAATCACGGTCGGAGTGTGTGGCAGAGCAAAACTACTCACCTCATGGTTGGAAAGTGAGAAAGAGAGTAGCGAAAGAAAGGACCAGAGTCTCCCAATCCTCCTTGACAGTATACCTGCCTCATGCCCTAAAAACCACCATTGTGTCCCCCCCGCCCCCGCCAATAACATTTTCACTGTCTCCTAATAGTTCCAAGCTGGGGACCAAACCTTTACTACGAGAACCTTTGAGGAGACAGCTGAGATCCAAACTATACCATTATGCCTCTGGCCTCCAAAGGTTTATGTCCATCTGTCAGTGCAAAGGCATTTATTACATTCCTAGGGCCAAAATATTTCAGCACTGCTCAACAGTCCAAGTCCACAATCTCCCCTCAGAGCTAAGGCAAAGTCAGTCTGTGAGCCTCTTTTAAAAATATCCAGAAACTAAGTTATATGCTTCTAAGATACAGTGTTGAGGCAAGCGCAGGGCAAACCTTCCTCTTGTAAAAGGAAAGAATAGATTAGGCCAAAGAAACCCAGCAGGACAAATATTAAATCCCATGGCTCATGCCCAGCATCTGGAGTATACTACAGCAGCATGTGGGCTCCCCAGGGCTTGGGCAGCTCTGTCCTGTGGCCTTGCGGGCTGTAGCCCACTATCGTCTCCCTTGGGGAGGTTTTCCATATTGCCTGTAGCCAGCCTCAGAAAGTGTTGCAGGTTTGTGGCATTTGTCCTGGGAATGTCACCTCAGCTTTGGCTTGCATTGCCCTGTCATGGGCTGCTGGCAGGAGCTCTGACCTCTTGGTGCACTGCCTGGCTTCCTCGGCATTTTTTTCTTTTGGTTTCCATGACCCCATAACTTTCGCATTTTGCGTGCCTGTTTTTTTTTTTTTCTTTTTTTCTTTTTAATTTTTATTTAAAAGAGAATAAAACAAAAGGGGGCAGTACAAAGCAGATCAGAAGAGGACAACATAGGCAACACAGTACTTTACATTAAGTCAACTGGACATCAACAGTATCTAACACCATATCTCTTACTCTGCTATAGTTGAGCATAGTTTCAATTACAATAATATCAAACATAACACAATAGTATAAAGCCATGCATA
>PVJX010000282.1:291000-301420 GCA_004027295.1 Dolichotis patagonum | reverse complement strand
TGCAGGCCTTCACTGCGTCAGTGTGCACTGATCTCAGGGAAGTAACTGGGTCCCCGCCAGGGGCGTGGCCTAGTTCAAGCAGATTCCACCAATCTGCTCGGCGAGGGGAATAACCAGCTGAAGCCACTTCCTTATGGAGTTAGGGCTGTCCTGCCCAAATCCAACATGTCGTCCAGTCGGTTTCCCCTTTCCCGTGGGAAGGTCTTATTCTCATCACTCACCGTGTCCCCAAGAACTGCTGGACTGCCCGACCTCCGACTTCAGCACGGCTGAGGTGGGAATTCACGGTGCCTCTGGGTGGGTCGTGTGCAGTGCTGGTCCCGGCGAGCTGCACGCCGGGCTGTTCAGCTCCGGGCTCTGGCAGCTCAAGCCAGTCGCTTTGGCGCGGATCGCTTGTTCAGGTCAGGCGGAATTCAGACGTCTCGAGGCGGGTGCCATGCTCGCCTATCTTATCTTCACTAATAGTAGCCCCAGGACCTCTTATTTGAGCGGGTTTTTGCGCTTTAGTTTCTTTCTGTGTTGTGAGAGTCTATCTCTCTCTGTTTGGGTCTCTCCAGGGTGTTTTATTCTGGCATTTGAGCTGTCTCTCTCAGAGAGGGTCTCTCTCCTGCTACCTACCAGTCCGCCATCTTGTCTCTTCTCGCTGATGCCATGTTTGACATTGCATGTTTGCTGCCTTCAATCTCTTTTGTATTTACCTCTCCTGGATCAATATTCTCAGGGTTGGGGGCTGGGGGCTTTTTCTTCTTTCTTTCTCTTGTCATGTTTTTGGTTTCTTCAATACAAGTGTATAGTGGAGGTCCCAACCCTTTTCCTTGTTGGCTTTGGTTCTTCTGGAGCATGCTGGCTAGGGGTTTCTGCCCTCTCAAGTTTGCTGTTAGTCACTGAGATGCAAGCAGGGGCAGCGTATGCTGGCTCCTCCCCTCCGGGCCAGTCAACCTTTGGGGGCCTTCACTGCGTTAGAGTGTGCTGAGCATAGGGAATCATTTTGGGACAACTTATTGGGTCCTGGCTAGGGGTGTAACCCAGGCCAAGCAGATCCCACCCATCTGCTCTGGGAGAGGAGCAACCAACTGAAGTCACTGCCATTCCTAGTTCAGGCCCGTCCTGCCCAATCCCAACATGTTGTCCAGTTGGTTGCCCCTTTCCCATGGGAGGGTCTTATTCCCAGCACTCACTGCGGGTTAATGCAGGTCCCTCACTGGCTCCATTCTCCATTGAGCTCACCGACCTCCGACTTCAGCATGGCTGTGGCACAATTTCGCAGCGGCTCTGGGCAAGTCGTGCATGGGTGGGCTGAGTTCCTCACACAAGGCAGCTCAGGCCAGTTGCAGCGGCATAAATTCAAGCAGCTTGAGGAGAGCACCGTAACCGCTAATCTTAGCTTCTTTAATGGTAGCCCTGGGACTGGGTGTTTGACCAGCTCTTTTCCCTTCAGTTTCTTCCTGGGTCAAGAGAATCCCTCTCACTCTGTTGGGACCTCTCCAGGATGTTTTATTTTGACATTTGAGCTGTCTCTCAGGGAGGCTCCGTATCCTGCTGCTTATTGGTCCGCCATCTTTAGCTCCTCTCCAGGACTTGGTTCTTATCTAAATAATTTAATCATCCTGTTAGCATGTAAGATCATAGATTTCCTCTCCAAATTCTCCAGTTAGCCTCTTTATTGTTTTACCAACAAGAATTTAATCCCTGTCTCAAAGCATCCATCACCAAGGCAGTTGTTCTACAGGTTGAGTGTACTCTGTGTCAGGATGCATTGGGCTGCAAGTAACAGAACACCTAACCAAAAGTAGCCAAAAAACAAAAGATGTTCCATTAAGTGTTAGATTTTTCCTAAAGCTTTATTTTGCATTTATAAAATGACTGCCACCACTATAAGTATTGTTCCCATGTCATATGTCCAAAGAAGAGAGAAAAATGACATATTTTTAATTTGTATGTTTCCTATTTTATAGGAAGGAAAATCTTTTCTGGAGATCCCAGAGTGAACTTTTCCTTACCTCTTAATGGCCAGAACGAGGTCACATGGCCACCACAAACCAGTCACTAGCACACTGAGGTCATCTTCTGGGCACTTGGCATTTTGGTTGCTGAACAGAGTTGTGGTTTTCTATTAACAGAGGAGGAGGAGGACACACTGCTGGGAAGATGGCTAAGAGTGCTGTGTGGCAGCAGTACAATCTACCTTGTCCCTTGGGAAAAATTCACTGCAAGTAGAGTAGTGGCTTAGATTGGAATCTGTATTGATAAGCCACCAAATTATAGAGCATTCAGAAATAATGTTAGAATATTTGCTCATTTATGTCACTACTATTCCATTTACATACCTCTGAAATGCCACTAACCATGAACCATTGAGATTTTATGTCTGACTTGCCTCTAGATTGTCATCACAGATGTCATATTTTTTCTTTGTGTCCAAAGCATGCAAGACAGTGACTATAACTTAATAGGGATAAAGCTTCTCTCAGGGTTTGCTGACTGAATAAACAAATAAGCAAATAATGAGAAAGAAATTCTTGAAACCATGTGTTATGCAGAATAGTTGGAGTAAGTGTAGGTGTTTGCCTGAATAATGAATGGATGAACAGTCAAGGGAATAAGCAAATGATGACAGAGATGTTTTTGAGACATGTCATGTGAACTGTTGAAATGATTATAAACATTTTGCAGAAGAAGAGATTTGAGGAATACAATGACTTCATGAAATGCAGTACTCAAAATCCTTTCTTGTGTAAGAGAAATTAGACTTACCTGGTGGGATCTGTAAGGACAGAGCTAGGAAAAATAAGTTGAGAGTACCAGGAGACAGAAAGCTCTTCCTTGCATTGAATTAAAATATAAAATATACAGTTATATAAAAACACAATGGCCACCCTAGGAAAGAATGAGCTTGCCACTACCAACCAGAGAATGACTTGCCACTTGATAGGGTTGGGGACTTTTATAGTTGAAGTCTGGGCTGAACAATGCTTATTCCCTGACCTGGCTATGGGTATTCCCTAGCAGGGAGAAGGTCTCCAAAATACGAAGAAACTAACCTCTTACCACTAAATATTGAAATGAAGGAGGCCATTTTTGAAGTGTCAAGAGATTTTATGATGCTATAAGCTGTCTTATAATTTTACCTGCACTTACTGTTCCCAATTATATGTACTGTTTCTCTGTAGAGCCAGTCTTTTGATAGGGGAAAATTGTTAGGGGAAAAATACGTTAGTAGACCTCACTGGCTTTGTCTTAATGATATCTCACTTTAGAACATTTTTCTACTTGTATGTTACTAAAATTTGTCCTGTGTGCTCCTGACATATTTGGGGAGACAGTGAAGAGAAGTGCTCAACATCTAGAGGATAGGGAATGAGACTGAGTCTACCACATATTTTTTCAAATGTGCTGTCTCACCACCACCTGCAGAGCTGAAAATTCGAGAAAAGGGATAGAATGTGAGAAAGTATGGCACATCATTCACTGTCATAATTATAATGAGGAAACGTACTGCATGTGTATGTTCCCTTAGTAAAACAGGTGTTCTGCCCTTAAAACGGTAATTATGGACTGTTTCAGATCAATGATCTTCACTTATTCTATATCACCGCTGCATTTTTTCCTACATTTAACCACACTGTGATTATAGAAATCTTGCTCACCCTTGAAAAAAGTCAAAATGCATGTGGATTTTCTGAAACTACCCCCTTTCTGGAAGTATTTTGTGGTTAGTTTCAAATATAATATCCTAAAGGTTTAAGTTGGCTTTTTATTTTACTATAGAGCAAAAGGTAAAGTTACAATGTAAAGAGTGATTTTACTTCCATTAACCTGATGTCTTCGTGGCTTCATTTGAGGTCACTGTTAGATTATTTTTCTTGCATTATTTCATCAGCTGTCAGTTCTATTAAAATTATGTAATTCATTGACTGCTGTGATTTTTAAAAGACATAACTATAAGCACAGAAGACAGTTTGGGGTAAGTTTATTTAGATGACTGTAGGGTGTCAAACTGTCTCAGTCTTCTCAATACCCAATGCCTGATGGGACTCTATGAGTTGCACATGATCTCGGGTGCCCAAGTAATTTTTCACCACTGTTTTTTATACCCAGCATATAAAATAGTGTCTGAATGTTCTGTATTATCATCTTTTGAAAGCCTGTGGGGTATGTATTATGTTTATCACTTAAATTACAGTATACATGATATATCTCTTATTTAATACTAACAGCAACCCTATTAAGGTAGTTTTATTTCAAGCTTACTATATTAATATATTCACTATTGGGCTTTGATTACAATAATGTAGTGTATTTACATTTGCATATATAGTGGGTATCATTCAGGAAATCATTTGAAAAACATTTGTTAAATACCATCTACACACATCTTGTTAGCTCCTGGTGCTTATAAAGAAATTAAAAACATTCTGCTCTTGAGTAAATGATTGAGATCCTCAGAAGCAACTTCAAAACTTGTTCTTTCGTTTTTAAATTTTATTTTATTTTAGCCTAAGAATAATTTTCAACTATTAATTTTAGAAGCGTGTATGCTAATAGCCATACTTTTATCACCCTGTAATTTAAAAAATTAAAAACACATATATGGAAATATATATGGATAAAATGATGTAGTGTTTGGGTTTTCTGAATTATCTTTATAGGTGGGAGTATTAGAAATGGGTAGGGTAGAAATGAAGCAGAATTGACTATGAGTTGATCATTGTTGCAGCTGGATAGTAATAGATAGAACTTTGTTTTTAGTTTTCTCTCCTTTTTGGAAGTTGTCCATAATAAAAAAAAATACATAAGGAATTTTTAAAAATACATAAGGAATTACTGTTAATTCAGCTCTGGTTTTAAAAGGAAAATGTGTTTTCATAATCACAGAAATACCTGTGTATTTGAAAAATATTAATACTAATATGAAAATAGCAAGTAATGTACTGCAGCTATCGACAGCTCTGTATTCCAGGACCCTGGAACCCCACTGTGGTAGCTGTTAGAATGTAGTAGATAGCAAGCTGAAGGAAGAGCAAAACACACTGCTCTCAGTCACTAGGTACCTTCCAAGTGATGTGAACGCTGACTCTAGAAGTGTGCATGTGGTTGTGTTTAACTTAGCAGTTATAACATCTAACTCAATGTAAGGTTGAGGCAGGCTGGGATGTCTAGAGTAGGAAGCAAATAATCTCATCCATTCAAAAACTGAAAAGCCTCCAAATAAATGTACTCTTACTCCAAATCAGCCTCTGCCAAGTTAGCCACTGGCCAACTGTCACCAGTGCCAAATTACCAGCAACTTCCTTTTGTGATCTTAGTCACATTGACCTCTTTCTTGTGTATCATACTAAAGCAGAATGGGAAAACATCCACCCTGTTTTTTGATTTCTGTGAAGATTCATGAACAAAACTATGTTTACTGTTTTTTGTCCCTAGCCAGTTTTTACTAGAACTTTATTTCCTTGAAATTTCTTGGCCTGTAAAAGCTCATAGGTAATACTTAATTTATAATTATATTAATATATATCATATATGTGTAATCTTAGATTACATGGGAATTGCATATCTGGAATGGATCAGCTTTAGGAAAATGTTTCTTTTTTAACTATTAAATATTGGTACATTATATAAAAATGACATTGAAATATTTAAATTGTGGTTCAGCTAGCTCTGTGGTTCATTTAAAGGCCTAACTGTTTACCAGTGTTTAAATATCTCTATCTGATCATTTGTACTAAGTTAGCATGTCCAAAATATGGAAAAACAGATGAATGATCAAGGAACTTATGGAATAGTCCTAGTGAAGCCAGAAGGATATTCTTGAGGAGAAAAAAAGAATGCTTGAAACTTATTTAACAAGAAAGATTTGAGTCAGGTAATCTACATAATATATCCACTGGCATTAAGGCTGTCATCTTGGTATTGCATTTCTGGTACGAATTTCGCAATAGCTGTCTTTCACTGTCGGTTCTAATAAAGAGTGTTGGTCAGCTTAAATTCCCTGGGAGCTCAGAGTTATGTTTTGTGAACTGCATGCGCCTGAGGCCTCTCATGCATGATTTAAACTGCTTTGTAAATGTCAATAGGTGGAAAAGCATTGGATCCCTTGTAGATTTCTCCAAATCCTCAAAGATGTGTTTGCCATGTATAAACCATGCTGCACTCTCAAGGCCATTGCCGTTTTTTATACTTGCTTAACTGGGGGTTTAAGGTATCGCCAGGGGCAAAATATTAGTGTGTGCATGTCTCCATCCAGCTGGCCAATGAAACCCTTTATTAAGAAAACCTTTGCAGTGGAGTAGTGTCTCCAGTGACCTCAAATGGGCACACTTCATGAATGTTGAATGTTCTTCAAACTCTATTTCTTCATTCTTGACTCTTTTGAAAACACACATTTGACTTGATTAGATTCACTGATTTTTATCATACTGTGTACCTCCATAGTCAGCTATATAGCACTGTAAAAAAATATTTCTACTGGGAGTTCCCCAACCTGAGGTCCTATCCTGGGTTTGCTACTCTCTGACTCTTTGTCCTTGGGCAAGCCACTTAACCTTTCTGGGCTCTGCTTTCTGATCCATTAAGTAAAGGAGGTTGCAGTAAATGATCTCCAGTTACCCCCTCACAGCTCCAGTATCAGGGATTCCAAGAGATAGTGACAGAAAGTCAGTGTGACATTTTTAAAGCCATGGCAACACGTGTGAGTTTTAATTGGACTTCTTTTCCTCTCTGGGAAGCATAAAATGCCAGCGGGAGCCCCAAAATGGCCAGCAGCAAATTGCATAGGGAGGCCTCATTGTCAGCCTGAAGGTTTATCAACTCATCTTTGTTCAAAGCCCTTCAGGTGACTGTTTCCCACTGGCCTGAGAACAGCACTGAGGATATTCCTCCATGCCCATGCCCCTCAACATACTCCAACCCCTGGCTGTATTCCTTAGGTGAAAGTATTTTGTAATATCTGAAGAGGCCACTGCAAATGATGGCCTTCTAGGATAGAGTCCCTGAGGCTGGGTTTCCCAGAGGCTGTTTCTTTTCATTTATGAACCCTCTTCCCCAATTTAACATTGTGTCTAATGTTAGAGGAGCTTAGGAAGTGTACACTGCTTAAACCTTGCAGAATGAACTTATTCAGGTTAGAGAGCCATCAGAACAAATGGTCTTTTCATTTTTCCTCTTTATTTTTTGATTCCTACGTAATTCTGAATGAGTCACTTTGATCTTTTCTTTGCATGTTCCTTCTCTAATATAATATCCTCTTAAGGGACTGTTTTGGGAGTAAGGAAGAAGATATGTAGTTACTCTGGAGCCAGCCTTCTTGGATTTGAATATTGGCTTTTCTGCTTACAGTGTGACCTTGAGCAATTTACTTGGCCTTTGCATGTCTTGGGTTTAATCTCTAAAATTGGGATAATAAAGAGTGCCTATGTCATCAAGTGGTAAGGATTAAAGAGCTTATATATATAAAGTTCTTGGAGGAGTGCTTGGCATAGGGAAATTTTAGCTATGATTAATATGTTTTCCTTAATGCTTGGATTATTTTTGAAAATCAGTATTTAAATTGAACTTTTCACAAAAGAGCCAGGGCAGTTGCACCAACCTTGGAGAAGATCACTTGCCTGACTCCTATCTTCTTCACCCTAGAAAGGAGTGGTGCAGAATGAGCAGTCTAAGGACACCTGTCTGTCCTGCAGGGGTTCAGCAGCTGTGCTGGAGTCCAAGGCCCCGCTCAGTCAGGCTGAGTCTCTGACCACTTAGTTACTATGCACTACTTCTCAACTCACTGCCTTCCTACTCACATCCTTGGCAGCCAGACCAGTGCTGACTAGAACACTGCAACCTGGAGAGGTCTTTGAACATCAGTGTTCCATCTGTGTGTTTGTAGAACATCAAGTAAGCATATTCTTTTTCACCCCCTGACATGACCTCAGGGTTATTTTCTGTGGTTGTTGACAAATTTTTAGACATCCCAGTTTTATCAGCAGAAACCTTGAAGAGTGACAAATGGTTCTTGGAAGAGGTGGTACATACTATAAAATGTCAGCTGGCTCATTTATAACCCGGTGATGTCCAGTGTCTAAGCTGTGCTTTCAGCATGGTCTATAGATAACTCACCCTCATGATTCTCTGCTCTTCCCAAGTACTTTGTGCAGCTGTTCTGGTTGAAGACCCAGTTGACATCTATAATAGATATCAAATGGAGAGCCTCTTATTTTATCACTCTCTGTGTTTCAACACTAGCAGTCCCCATGGACTGTCAGAAACAGGCAGCCAGCACATTATGGTAAAGGTGACTTGCTGAGTCCCCATGCCCTGAGGACATTATTAAGTGCTAGGGAACCTTGTTAGCTCATAAAGTTGGTTCAAACCAATTATTGCTCTGCAACCATTACCAATGCCAAGAATGTAACTCTTTTAAATTCTTGCCCATAAAGCAGATCTTTCCATTACATTATATCATAGGGCAAGACTTCTAATCTGGCCGCAGTTGTATCCCACTGGCTGCAAAGACTAAACATTGCATTTGCTGCTCAATATTGGTTACCCTTCAGTGCTTTGTGGAAGCAGCAAGACTGCTATTTATAGATTTACTTTCTGTCTCCCTAGTTCAGCGCAGTCAGTTTTGACACACTGTCCCAGTAATCTGATCAGCCATGCTGCTTTTAAATGAAGGTCTAGGCCTTGGCCTCTGCAGAGAGGGTGACAGCTGTCAGATACAGATAGTAGGCTACAGATCCTGGCTGCTAAAACCCTCTCATTCATTCCTGTTACAGATCATTGACCACAGCTTGAAGCCGTGCTTTACAGTCCGCCGATTAGTTGGCAAGAGATCTACATACTGTATTAGCAAGGTCAACCACTGAGATAAAGGCAAAATCTTAAGCCCCTGCACTATTTTTAAACCAGTAGCCATTTGTTAAAGCTGGTTATTTTGGTGCATGTCTCTCTTCTTTTTTCTCTTTCAAAACAAAACTAGAGAAACTTGTTGAAACTCTCCATCAGTGTTATTAACCTTGGTTTAAATAAGGAGATGGTTTCAATCTGAGGAGGGTGAAGTCTCTCTTAAAAACTCAGCTGGCACCTTGAAGCAGAAAACAATTTTAGCCATGCTCATTCCTTGCTGAAATCAGATTGTGTTTGGAGGTCTCAGCCCAGGGATCATTAAATGAAAGTTCACCCTGTCTAACTACTCCAACCATGAAAGTGGATTAAGCACGTCTGGCCCGGGAGAGCTAAGATTTGTGCAAGTTGAGATCCTCACTTGCTCCTAACTGAAGTGGATGGTCTTCATTCTCGGCCAGCTCACATGATTGGGCCTGTTTTGCAGATGTCCCCTTCCACGGGGTCTCCTTTGGCTCCCCCGTAGTATGTGGTTGTTCCGAATCCAGGCACTGGTGGATACAATATATTGGACTCATGTATGGAGAACTTGTACTCTGGGACACTTTATGAGAAAGATAAACATCCCTGCTGTTCCAGAGTACACACCAATGACCAAAGCTTCAATCTTACCTTTACTTCTTCACCATCTGACCACTGTGTTCTCCAGTTTCGCCTGTCCTGCACCTTTTCTTTCCCAGTGACTTCAAAATAACCTCCTTTCCCTTCTCCCATCTCTGTTTTCCAAGACTATGTGGAGCCATCTGGCACTTTTTCAAGGCTATCCTCTTTGATTGGATCTATTTTACTTTTCCTTCCCCCTTCTAGGAACTTCTTGTTGCCTTCGCATCTCCTGTTTGACCTCGCCGCTTCGTTCTCTATCTTTCTAATTCTCTGTAACCTATGAACAAGTGCAGTTTCCATAGGATTCAAGCACACTCAAGACCTAGACAGTACATTTCAGTCTGTTGTCTTGTAGTCCTGCCTTGTATGTTATGTCTTCTCCACCTCCGTGAAGCCCAGTGCAAACATATCTTGAGTACGTCCTGTGTTCTTGAGCTTCTTGGCTGCTGTGGTTTTCTCCTACGCTGTAGGTCCTTTAGGATCATGAGAATTAGTATGCATAGAATTCATGCTCAGTAAATAGCTGTAGGATGAGTACACAAATAAAAGTAAAACATTGACTCAAACCCTTTGAGCTAGAAAGTCAATCATACATCACAGGGAAGAAGTTAGCTATGACCACTAGTAATCTTGAAATTGAAGACACTAAGAAGCATAACTTTGTGCAGTGCTGTCTTGAGACTTGCTCTTCTCATCTGTAAAGTAAGGTTATTGCTTCAAAGGTTACTGAGAGGATTAAAGGGGAGCAGTGAAGGTAAAGTGCCTAGCACAGGGCCAGCTGGACAGAAGGACAGGGGTGGGTAAATGTTTCTTGTCTGGTTATGCCATGTGACTCCTACTCCTAGCTTGTGTCCTGTGAAAGTCCTTTATTTTACCCCTGGAAAGCTACAGGTAGAACTATTTTCATGAAAAGAGAAGACTGGGAGTTAAA